>LOJH01020753.1:0-20607 GCA_001685095.1 Ellobius talpinus | reverse complement strand
TGTTGTCCACTCCCCAAAGATGGGGTTGCTCAAAATCAGGTCGTGTAAGGAGAGACGAAGGGAAATTATCATGGCTATTCAGAAGACGAGCAGGCAGACAGAAAAAATGAACAGTGAATGTGGGCTCATAATGTCTTAGGGGGAGTAAAGAGTCTGACAGCCACCGAGGCAGAGACCCTAAGTTTGATATCCTGACAAAGACTCTGGCTGTCTTCTGCTTGTGTTCTGAAAACCCAAGCCATGCAGACAAACGGATGCCGGCTTTGTGCCACACTTGGTGCAGGCCTCTGCAGGAAAGCCCCAGAGCTAGCAGTGCTCTTCCCTCTGTATTTACCGGATTTTATTTAACTCAGGCAGAATTCTGTTTTTCTTTATCTACGACACAGTGTGAAGAATACGGTAATCACCAGAATTTAAAAATAACACGTTGTAGAACCATTGCCCCTAAGCTCCAGGCAGGTGATATTCTGCAGAGATCAGTCCTGGGTGCATTTAACATCTCTGTATGTGATTGATTACAAGCTCGAGAGGGTAGTCATTAAGCTTGCCGAGTACATTGCATCATCAGGATGAGCAAATACCTTGGAAGACAGGCTTAGAATTAAAAATGACCTTGACAGTTTGAAAAATGATTACAAGTAAATGAAAGCAACTTCCCTAGAATCAACTCCACGGCAACACACCGAAGAGACCTCCAGCTGTACAGATTCAAGTCTGAAACGGTTGAGTGAGGGCAGAGCTGGCCACTGGCTACCTAGCAAGCTCTAAACTGTACTTTCCTGAACAGTGTTTCGCTGATTAGAAAGCTAGCATAATTCTGTCGCACAGTTAAGCCAAAGAAAGTAATGTATGTTTTATGAAGTGTACTTAATATTTCACTAAATATGATGTAAGATTTTGTTACTGTGCAAAGAGAAATATAAATTAACCATTAACATTTTCAGTTAATATTTAAGTATGCAAATATACAAGAAGCTTCAGACAGAACCGAAACCTTCGGATAGATAAAACTAATTACAAGGGTAGAATGTAGAAAGAAAATCTAAGAAATGGTAAAGTAATTGAAAATGTTGGAGGTAAAAAACTGGTCGCTTTCCCATGGAGAATGAAGAGATCATATTTTAAGGACAAAAATTTTAGTTCCTACATAGAGTTGAAAGTTCTTGAATGTCACAAACTATAATTTAATAATAATCTTTTATATGGTAGTGTTCATCTAGATTGTTCACTTATAGCTTTGCCTGGACACAAGAAAGAACATTTATAATCCCAGGGTTCAGGAAGGATATAATACTCCTGTGAGGTGCTCCTTTCTCCATGTAAAGATGTACAGTTTCTGAAAATAGCGTAAATTGAATAAGCTTTCAAAATGAGTGATTTCAATGATATTGTTTAGCAGTTACAAAGCCTCAAAATTCTTTCAAGTCCCCTCTATAACTGTTTCTTTCATAAAACTCTACTATGTTTAATATTTCATTCATATCATAAAAAAATTGTGACATCCTTTTGTATTGCTAATAACCACATAAAGTCTTTTTTTGTGTGAAACAAGGAAAATCAGTGTGTGGGATCCTCTATGTTATTCCTAAAACTTTGCTAGAAAAGACTTTTACCCCAATCCCAGTGAAGAGTTTGATGGTCCATGTTCACAGTAACAGTACCTTCTACTGGCCTTTTGAAGATGCTCACACAGTACTACCCATTGTGCCAAAACTCATTAAAATTTATCTAATCATTTAATAATGGAAACATTAAATAGGTTTAACTACACCACAATTATGTGTCTACAAGTGTGCCGGTTTGGAGGTGTTTGTAAGACTTTAAACTATTGCTTTTCTATAATAGCTAGTGTTGACTATTGTTATATATAATTCTAAAAGCCTTTTATGTCTTGTCCATGAGTATGAGCACCTAGAGTTGTAGCACACATCCTTGCAACATCTGCCTGGGTTTGAATAATTAATGGATTTTTCTTGTGTTCTTAGCTTGCTTCAAAGTCACTTTCTCACAAATTACATCCTAGAATGTTCTACCTATTCGAATATCTGAGCTGATAAACAAAGGGAAGCTACAGAGTGACTTCCACAGTAGCCTTAGGTATACACAAAAAATAATTTTTCAAAAACAATGTTAGCACTCGTTTAGACTCTGCATAGGTCAGCTTGTGTTCATCATATTTTCAGCTGTCTCTCTGTGTTACAGGGGATTCTATCTCTTTTACTGGTTCACATCTGGGGATTGAGAAAAGAAAGGGAGCCTGAAAAAAAAACAAATGAACATACTTGGAATTCCAGACTTAAGGGTAGAAGGTTTCTCCTGGACTTAGTGCAACCACAAAGCCTAAACCAAATATTATTTTCTTGATTTGGTATATACTTAAAAATACTCCTGTTTCTGATTTTTACAAAACATTCTTAGTCAATAAATATATGTATTTGTTGGGTACAATATAATGGTTTAGTGCATACACAGATAGTGGAATTTCCACAACCTAGCTCCTTTCTTAAAACCTCACGTAATTATCATTTATTTGCAGGAAGTCCCTTTGGAATTCATTTTTTTAGCAATTTTGAACCATACAATAATTGTTGTTAACTATACTCACCTTGCAGCTCAGTTCATTCCCAGAAGATCTTTCTCTTGCCTTTAACCTTGCAGACTTTAAGAGCATTTCTCTTTCCTATCCATCCTTCACATACCACCCAGACTTTGTTAATCTCAATTTCCACTACAAATAAATGATACCATGTGATATTTGTCTTTTTGCCTAGTTATTTCACAATGGGCTCTGAATCTGTTGACACTGTCACCAATGATTAAATCGTGCTTTTATTGTCAGATTTAGTATTTCAGTATGTGTGTGTTATGCGTGTGTGATACTTTTTTAATCTTTCATTTACTGGTGGTTGTGGAAGGTCCCTGCAGGCATCACTGCCAAGAGTGAAACTAGCCAATGTGAAGAGACAAGAATAAAAACTCCGTTCAATCTGACTTAATTAGGCTAAATCAAATTTGGAAAATCTGATTCCAAGTGGTTTGTTGCCAGCATAGTCAAAAACAGTACAATTTGGAAAAAGGTATTTTCTCATATAATACTGTATCCTCAGGAGGAGTTGTAATTACATGAAAACTCAAGGTACATGCCATTTCTTCCAAGAAGATGGATTCTAGATGGGCTGCCTGTACTAGCTTAAAGGCCTAGGGAAGACTATGTCTTGGTTTCAGTCATACAGATAGTATTGAGGCCATTTGGGCTATTAGCAACCTCCTGGCTTCGAGAACTAGGGAAAGGCCTTAAACAGATAATGTAAGGACCATTTGGATTACTAGCCACATCCAGTCCTAGTTGTGGGAGCTTGATAATGTGAATCACTTGGCTGTTGTTAATCATTTCCAATTCCCAGACTTTTGAATGGAGAAACAGGTCATCTGTCCTTTCCTTTGAAAAGACACTCCTACTTGCTTAACATTCCTGGTTTAGCTAGTGATCTATAGGCATACGGACCTTCATGTTCCCAACAGATGGACTCTTGGATTGCTTCCAAATGTTAGCTTTTGTGAACGATGCACAGTGATCATAGAAATACAGATATTTCTATAGCATATTAATTTCACTTACATTGGGTAAACACACAAGAATGTACATAGAGTTAATTATGTGCTGTTTTAAGGACACTCCAGTGCTATTGTCCAAAATGGCTGCATTAATTTTGTTGTGATCAACGTTATAAAAGGGCTCTCTTTTCTTCACATTCTCACCAACTTCTGTCATTTTATAAGGGTCATTCTAGCTGTGAGGTGGCATCTCAATGGAGTTCAACTTGTATTCCCCAGTTGGTAGTGACAGTAAGTATTTTGTCACTAATCTGTCTTTATGCAATGTGTGATCATCTCCATTTCCCTTTTTTTAATTATGCTGTTTTCTTTTGAGTTTTTTGAATTCATATATATATATATATATGAACTCATTACCTTATATAGTTGGCAAATAGTTCCTCTCATTACAAAGACGATTTACTTAGTCTACTGACCCTTTCTCCTGGGGAGAGAAAGCAGTTGTTTGCTACAGTCCTACCTATTTCTGCTTTGGTTATCTATGTTTTATGGAGCATAAGCAAAAAATTATTCTCAAACCAATATTGCATTGCTTTTGTTTTCTTTTGGCTATTTAGTAGTCTGCAATTAAATTTGTATTTTTAGCAACTTTTGAGTTAGGTATTGAGTTATATATAGGATACTAGTACAATTTAACTCTTCTGTAATGCATAAGCAGTGTTCCCAACACTATTTATGGAAAGATTGTTTCTCTGTTATGCATTCTTGGCACCTTCGTCAAAGATTAATTGCCTGCAGGTGTGAGGGTGTATTTCTGGGCTTCTTGCCTTATATTATTCATCTATGAATCTTTTATGCCAATATCATGCTGTTTTGATTGCAATAGTTTTGTAATATATTTGGATGCCCAGCAGAATAATGGTCCCATTGATTTTTTGCTTAGAATGTACTCTGGCTGTTTGTAGTCCTTTGATGCTTCTTATAAAATTTAAAGACCTTTAAACTGGCACATTGCTTTGGTGATGTGGATATGGTCATCATATTAATTTTTACAATTTATGAGCAATGGATATCTTTTTGTTTACTTTTTTTCAATTCTTAACAATGCTGTAAAGTTTTAAGTTTACTTATCTTTTACTATCTCAGTTAAATGTACCCCTCATTTTGATGTTTTTATAGATAGTGGCTATTCATATATTTTTCAAAGAATTCATATATCAGTTTGAACATTTTGTGATTAGGCTTTTCTATATCTAAGCCTATGCTGTTGACAAATTAAGACAATTTCACACCTTTATTTCCTGTTTGGATTTGTATTTTTCCTCACTGTTTTGCCTAGAATTTCCACTGCTCAGTGTGGAGAGAGATGGCAACAGCAGTAAGCTGTTCCTAAACAGTTTTGGCCATTTTTAGAATATAATTTAATTATATTTGTTCCTTGCCTTTGCTCCCTCCATAAACCCCTCTACATCCTCCATCAAATTCATGGCCTCCTAAACTTAGATAGAAATCTTTCAGATTTTCACTATTGTGTATGTCACAAGCACCAGCTCCCGTGGTGTAATGGTTAATGCTCTGGACTCTGAATCCAGTGATCTGAGTTCATATCTTGGTGGAAACTGTTCCTTGAGGAAGAGACCTGGTCAGTCCTCCTCATCAACACAGACCATGAAACCCAATACAAATGAGCTGCCAGTGCATGCTTCAGCATTGCTAGGGGCATGTTTTTCACTTTCATGTTTCATATGATGTCACATACTGTAACTTAGGGGCTCTGGAGTCCTGAAAATCATGACTTCAGCACTCTTTTGTGTAAAAATTTTTGGCATGGATAACATCAGTTTTGCACATACTTTTGTGACCTTCATACTGTGTGACAAACCTGATTTCTTTACTTGCAAAGTTTGGACCATCCTTACACCCCTGGAATAATTCCTACTTGGTGATTCTAAAAAAAAATCCATTTGATATTTCATTAAATGGATTTTGATGTCTTATTAGGTCTTTGTTATGTTGAGAATTTTTGGGTTTATGTTCACATGACACTCTTTCCTGTACCTTTCTTATAGTGCCCCTGACACTGGAATTGGAGTTTTCTATGTGTTTTTGTTACATAAAATCAAATTGGAGATTTTTCCTTATCCTGAAATTTCCAAAATATTGATTTGTATTGATTATATTTTCTTGGTTAAATGACATTTACAAGCCCCTCTACTCCAAAAAAATGGTTACTTTGTAAAACAAGAAATGAGGAAAGACTATGAGAAGGATACAGGGGAAAAAAGGAGAGAAAAAGAAAGAGGGGAAAAGGAATGAGAACGGGGGAGAGAAGATAAGAAGAAATTAAATTCTGACAAACTTATTACTATTGGAGGTGGGTAATAAAAGGGTACCTTTGCTAAATCCTCAAAGCCTTCATTAAATTACTAATTAAATTTGAAATGTCAAAGCCAGAACTATCATTTTTTCAATGAGAAAATTGCTACCTGGAAAGACAAGACCTAGAGTCTTGGTCGCAAAGGTGATGAAAGATGAGACCCCATGCATAAAGTGAGATTCCCAGTGCCATCATGCTCCCTGCATCCTTTATAGCCACATGCTGAACTAGCAGGATAGTATTTAAAGCATATGCAATATCTGAAAGGAAGTGTGGACAGCCAGTACCTGTCTGGAGATCTGTTGAGTCAATGAACAAATATTTCTATTTCAAAGATAATTTGACTTGACAATGGCCCTTGCTCATGTAAATGAATCTTTGACAAGTATTTTCAGAAAAAAAAGATAAAAGGAGCAACTTCATATACACTCATTTGCACATATGCACACACACATACACATACACATACATTCATGCACATGCACACATACACACACACCAAGAAATTAAACAAATAACTAAAAATAAAATAAAATAAAGCTTTTAAAATGAGCTTTGCAAAATGCAAAATATCAAATAGACCCATTGACCTAATATAGCCATTATTAGTAATCTAAACTAAGGTTTTTTTATCTGAAAATTGGGGGGGAGGTAGAGATGGGAAAGTTTACTGTCATATGTGAGATGCAGTAATTCCTAACTTGTCTGATTTATTCTTTCTTAAATTGCCAAAGAGCAGTACTGAAGACACTCTTTAATTTTTTTAGGATGAGACTAGAGAGATGTCTTAGCAGTTAGGAATAGTTGCTGCTTTTCTAGAGGACTCAGACTTAGTTCCTAACACCCACGTGGCAACTCATAGCCATCTGTAACTCCAGTTACAAGGGATACAACACTCTCTTCTAGCACCAGACACACATATGGTGCACATACATATAAACAGGCCAAACACTCATATATGTAAAATAAAAATAAATAAATCTTTTTCTTAGAAATTAAGCATATGGGAGCTGGAAAGATGACTTAGCAGTTAAGAGCACTTGTCTATTCTTCCAGAGGTCCCGAGTGTAATTTCCAGCACTCACATGGTGGCTCACAACCATCTGTAATGGGATCAGATTCCTTCTTCTGGTGTGCATGAAGACAGAGCACACACACACACAGTTAAACATATGGTGGCCTAAAAAGATAGAGTATGGGGAAGAGATACTTGCTGTACTAATCTGTCCATCTAATTAAATTCCCAGAACTTATAATGAAGATAGAAAGGAAAATCTGACTCTACAAGGTTATGTCCTCTAACCTACACTTGTATGGTATGGTAGACAGAAAGGAACAAAATGAAAAAAATGATAGGATCACTATCTCTTTAATATTAAAATAGGAATGAAATAAATTTGGCTATGCTTACTGTGGGCATTTAAAAATATTTGTTTCCCATGCTTTCAAAGTGAACCAAATCTTTCCCACAATACAAAAACTTCCCAATTTTGTCTGTCTATATTATTATTTCTTTGTGCAGATGAAGCAAAATAACTATTTGATAAAGATTAATCAAATTAATAACTATAAATTTATTTATTCCATCAGTCAGAGAATTAATGTTTATTTGTCATTTCTGGTCTGGAGGCTTTCACTGTGTTGGGGTTTTTGCTTTGTTTTAGCTTTTGTTTTATTTTTGTGGCCTTTGGATAAAGAATGCTAAATTTTTAAATTTTTTGAAAAACTCTGTAGGGCTGATGACCCTATATGGATCCTAAAATATTTGTCCTTAGCTCTTTATCTGTATACTCACAATGTATTACTTCCTTTAGTGGATAGCTTGTATGGTGAGCTACAGTAAAAGAAAGGATGTGAATGAAATGGAATGCACCCATGCTGGTCTGCTGAGATGAAGCAGAAGGCAGACACATGATTCCAATCATAAAGGATTAGAACATGCTTCTAATGTAGAATTAGTTGGTGAAGTGTCAAAAATGCATCAATATTGTGATGTCAAAGAGAAAGAATCATTTCTGTTTATAGACTAGGCCAGCTTACCAGAAGTGACAATTGACTTACAAAGAGTCAATAAGCAGGAGTAACAAAATAGAAACTATGTATCTATTTTAGCATCATTATATTAACATATATACACAAATAAAGAAGTGTTCTATTTCCAAGGACTAAGCAATGGTTCCGGAGTTGCTCCGGGGAGAAACTGGAAGAAGCAGTGCCTAAGTAGTGACACCTGTTCCCACCGCTAAATATCTAAGCCTGCCCAATGCATGTAGCTAAGAGTTGTTTTTCTCAAAGTGCTCACGACTTTGTGATCCAGAGTCAGGTAGAAACCCTGATTAGAAAAATGAGTTCCCTGCTTTCATGTGCTCCCCTAAGTTCTCCTGGGACTATATTTATAGGCTGGACCCTGAAGTATACTCAACTATGTCCTCCCAGTTCTGATGGCTTCCACCCTTTCCCTTGATGGTGTGCTTACAAATGCATCAGCTCCCTTCCCTGAAGACAACTATAGAGCTGATTGCAGATTTTGGGTGAAACCTTTGTCTATCAGGAGGCTAGGAATAGATCGGGACACTCAGCACAGCTCTGAATTAAGTCACCTTTCAGCTGTGGGAGACTTGAATCACCCCACCAAACTAGCACACAATTCTTAGCTGTTTCTTTGTCAGTATTTTGTTTAAAGAAAAACTGTAAAACTGCATCCCCAACTTTTCTCTCTTGGTCAGTCGAGAGAAAAGAAATTTTGACATGCATGCTAACTCTGTGAATGCAATGCAAGACTTTATCAATGTTTTCATATTCACAAGTCAGTCCCTGACCAAGAGTCTCAGCAAGTTATTAAGTGTGTGCACATAACACTGAAATTAGGGGTATAATCTATGAGAAAGGGAATGGGAGGGAATGGGTTGCAAACAGGAAAAGCACATTTTTTGTCTTTTAACTTAGTAGAAAAAGCAACTGTTAGCAATGTGAACTAAATTTCAAAATTGGAAATTGCATAAAGTCCTCACTCTTAAAATATGTAATATGTTAAATGAATATTTTTTCTGAATATGTCTATGGATGTGTTTATGTATGTGTGCAGGTGGGTCTGGATGTGTGTTTCATGCTTGTACAAAACAGGTTAATACTGTATGTCTTCTGTGCACCACTGTGTTCTTGACTCACTGAGGAAGCCCGACAAAGGCATCCAAATCACCGCACCTGGAGTTACGGACGGTTGTGAGTTTCCATGTAAGTGCTAGAAGTTGAACTGGTATCCTCTGGAAGAGCAGCCAGTGATCCTAACTGCTGAGTCATTTCCTCAGGCCTTCCATGTTACATTTTAAAAACTATCATTGTTGTTCTTGTATGTGTGGGAGTGTGTGTATGTGACGTATGTGTGGCTGTGTATGTGCACAGTGCCTGTGTGAAATCAGAGGACAATTGTGGACTTATTTCTCTTCTTCCATCTTTACTTGGATTCCAGGGATCCTGCTTATATTGGTTGCATGGTAAGAACTTTTATTTTTGGAGCCATCAAACCTCATCCCTTTTTATTACCATGTTGGTTTTGGCTGTTGTTTGTTTGTTTTGAGAAAGAGTCTTTCTGAGTCTAGATCTCATCAACTGTCTATACCCGCCAGTCAGTGGACATCCAGGACCCTCTTCTGTGTCTGCCTTTCAGTTCTGGGAGGTGATAGAAGGAAACCTTAAGTCACCTGATGGCTCACTGGAAGCTGTTCAGGACTGGCTAACTGTGTAAGTGGGTTAGTCACAGAGCTACAAAGACACTGGCTACTTCCTGTTTTTTTTTCTTTCATTGTTTCTAGTTTCTTTTGGGGTCTTCTATGATGTAAAAGATCAGTTAGGACAAATAAGTAATTTTTATAAAAGTATAATTCTGAGGACAGGAGAGATGACTCAGTCATTAAAAGCAGGAACTGTTCTTCCTTAGGGCCCTGATTTAATTCCTAGGAATTAAAGATATATATATTAAAATCAGCGATGTAAAAATATAGGTGTGTTGAATTGGTTGGTCAAGAAGAGTTTATCTGTGAAAATGATGCTTGAGGTTCACTGTAAGTGTGGAGAAAGCCAGTCTTTGAAGAGCTGAGGAAATTTAGTCAAAGAGACAGATCAGCACACAGCCTAGGGGACAGGAGGAACTGGACATATTCTGGGAATGTGAAACTCAGCTGAAATCTGAGAGCTATGAGATGAGGCCTAGTGGCGTTTGTGATGAGTTGAGCTTCATGACACTATCGGATAATTAGAAAGGCATTGCTTGCTTTGCATGCTGAAAGTCACAGAAGTAGACGTATCCAGAAGGAAAGACAGTCGTGTAGATGGGAACTGTATTTGTCCAGGCTGCAGATGGCAGCAGGGAAGTGGAGAATATGTGGGGAGTGGGCAGTTTTAATTATTCTTCAGAGCTCCTACTCTGCAGACTTCCTTATGATATGTTGGACAGGAGACCTTGTGCTGATACTTTTGGAAAATGCTTTTTTAAAAAGTCTCAAGGGTTAGTGCTGAGCATTAGGGAGATGGCAGAATATGGCCTTGCCTCTGTCTTTCTGTGTTACCACTCTGGATCAAGGGCCTCTGTGTCATGTTTCATGGTAGCTTCCAAGTCAAGCTAGGCTGTATCCATCAATGTCCTCATGATGCCAGTCCCCATTGGCTGTTACAGATGAAACAGCTTTTGCTGTTTCGTCTCTCATTGCAGTTTTTACAATATTTGCTCTGGTTCCTTCATGTTTTCAGCTACTGACTTGCCAGGATCTGAGGAGGTGTGACTTCCCTCCCACTCAGATGCACTAGCAGAAATGCCTAGTTCATGATGGCATCTTCTCCACCATGCTGTGACAGGGAACTTTCTCAACCTCTTTCATCTATGTGAGACAAAACTATCTTCAAATATATTTCTACATCAAAAAAGAGCCCTGTAAATGCCGAAAGCTTTTCAAGTTCCTTCCATGTTCTATAATTTAACATTTCATTTCCCTTCTCTGCTCTTTGCTTCCATAAAGAGCTAAATCACTGTGCATCTGGGTTTTTTTAACTCTAAGGCATTAACTAATGCTTCCTGCATAGAATGCATCTCATGTAGTTTCTTTTCCTATACAAATTCTTTATTGTATCAGTTCTTGTTCTACATATAAATACATATAATGAGAACACATTCTTTGTTGAGTGGAGTTGCACACATGCACACACACTCATACACACACACCACATACTTATTGATTTTAGGTTCATAGAAATGCATTTAAACTGCCAAGAAAGATATTTCATTCTTTGCTTCTTATTAAACATGGAAGAGACTCTCTACTTCAGAAGTGGAAGTGATTCTCGTTTCTTTCATTTTCTTTTTTTCCTTCAATAATTAGCAAGGACAGTGTTCTGAACCTTTCTCGCCACTGCACCTGATCTATACTGCTGAGAGCCTTCACTAGATAATGTCTGACCAGAGTGAGGCACGCTGTCATTGTCATCTTTCTATTCTTTCAGAATTCATGCTCCATAATTTCTATATCCACCTGTTATGATAGTAGGAATTGAAATCTCCAGTGTATTTTCAAAAGTGAAAAATGCAGACCATATTTGGGAATCCTAAGTAACTGAAGTGTATCTAGTGTTGAAAATTTAGCTGAAGTTATAAAGTGTCATCAAAAAATGGCTTATTTTATATCTACTGGTTTCCAATCTTGATTGTTTGGTCACGGTTTTCTAGTAATGAAGCTATACCTACTATTAGTCATATACAGGGGAAGGCAAAAGGACAGGAAGTTAACTGATAATTGTAACTGTTTTTGAGGAAGATAATACAATGTACCAATAGAAGGAGATTAAGATAACAAACATTGGTTTCTATAAACGTCACAAATTTCTTATAGATGTCTCACTCTGATAAATTTCCAAACTTTCATTTAAAGGGATTATAGAGAAAAGATCATAGTAAACAGAGAAATACTAATTTGGTAACAAATAGTAACAGATTAATAAAAACTTAGTTCTATTCTATATTGTCTGAAAACAAAGCTAGAAAGAAACATGTCAGAGATTACAAATTAGATTAATTCATAAAAATAGATCCTTTTCCCTAACAAAAAATAACACAAAAACTTTCTTTTGTGATCTCCTCTTACTCTTATTTTAAGTAACAAAAAGTGGGTACTACTGAGAGGTAGAATGAGAAATGCCTGGCCATCGTGGCTCTTGCTGCTCTGCATAGGGAGGCATGGAATACTGCTTCCGTTGTCTCCAGTTCATAATCATTTAATGGCCCACTCAGTGCAGGAGTAGCGGCAGGAAGAAGGCTGTAGGAGCCAATGTCACCACTGCCTATATTCAGTAGTGTGACTGGGTTCCTTTCTTAGCAACAATTACAAATTAAGACTGTTTATGGAGACATGTTTTTTCAGGTATATGCAGCAAGACTTATATATCTCTCTGTTGAGTTAACATAAATGTATAGATATATACGTACGTGTGTGTGTATACTGATTCATCATGTGTTCTTTGGGTGTAAGAAACAGACTGTGCTAAATTAATTTGGAAGCTTACAAACACAAAAGCAAAATTGTAAGAGATACTACCTTGTGGGTAGACTCATTCACCAGAGTGGAGTTAAAAATAGAGTAACTATGCTGTTTATCTTGAGAGAAGACTCTTGCTCCATTGACCAGGCTAACACCAAACTCGTGATCTTCTCCTCTCGGTGTCTCTGGCAGCTAGAATGGCATACATGCCCCAACATTCCTGCTCTTATTTTTTAATTAATCATCATACATGTGAGTATCCTTTTCAAAAAAAAAAGAACTATGAGATGATATGAACCAAAATACACTTACAAGGACAAAGAAGATTTAGATTATAATGTGTATGTGCATACATGCCTCTGAGTGTGTGCGTGTGTGTGTGCGTGTGCGTGTGTGTGTGTGCGCGTGTGTGTGCATGTGTGTGCGTGTGTGTGTGCGTGTGTGTGCGTGTGTGCATGTTTGTGCATGTGTGCGTGTGTGTGCATGTGCGTGTGCGTGCGTGTGCGTCTGTGTGTGTGTGCATGTGCGTGCGTGTGCGTGCGTGTGAGAGAGAGAGAAACAAAGAGAAGAAAGAGCAGAAAGACAACGAAACAGAAAGAGTACATGCATGCGTGGGTGTTTGTTTTTATAACAAAACATAAATGTGTTTTGATGATCCTTCCTATGTTTTATTTTTTAATCTAAATGCTATAAGGACAATGCTTTCACAGTAAAATGGATATTAAAAACAATCTCAGGTAATATTGTTACATGTCATTTGTATTAGTTCTCCCACAGTAAACTTGTGATAGCTCCAAGAAGTGACTTCGAGTCTTTGTCGTGGAGAGACTTGAGGAAGGAGACTGTGTTGTATAAAGGAAACCCTCTGCAGTGTACTCTAAGCCCTTCATTTGAAACCCAACATCCTCCCATGTGCAGTTTCCCATGAAGCATAATATCTGGGCCTTAAAATATCCTCCCCACAAATAGCAGTTGGAGTGTTTGATGAAACCTATTCAAGTTTTCCTAATAGGAATAGCAGGTCACTCATAAATATAAAGTAAATAGCATAAAAGACAAGCAGAAAATTAAATGCATAAATTGCAGGAAAAACTTCAAATACATTCTGACAGAATCCATGTATATGAATTCATTTAATAGCGTCTGAGAGCTTTGCTTACATGTAAGAGTTAAGCCATAAAATTAGAGATGAAAGACAATCATTCATTCTGAGGGGGAAATATGTTTACAGAGCACAAATTAGAGCCTACAGAAAGCTTGAAGTTTTGACAAATTTTAGTCATGCTGAGGAAGGAAGCCTCAGTTATAGTGTAGATAGTGTTACATAAAAAACTGATACAAATATGTATGGCTCTCATTTAAAACTTTTAATGTTTATGACTTGATAAAAATTGTTTGAACTGTGAAATCATACATAGCAAGCTGTTTTCAAGTTCGCATTAGATTTACAACTTTTTGTTCTTCATTGATTCCAGAGCCCAAGTTTCACTAATAGAAAAAGTTAAAACAGTTAAAATTAAAAATAATAATTATGTTGCATCAACTATTTAGTTAGGCATTTCATACCATCTCAAATAATGTCTTAATGCAATAATAAAGCATCATTTGTTTATCATTCTGCATCTTGGGCTATGATCAGTGGTCCTGAGATTTTCTCTGCTTTGCCAGGCTCACAGGGTATCATTCACTGGCTTCCAATCATCAGGAGATTGAGTAAGGATGCTAACTAGGGTGAATCCTTTAACAGACGTTAAGGTCTCATCTTGGATGTCCGGAATAGCTGACATTCTGCCTCTGGGTCGCCTCCTAACCTTTGGAACCCAGTGATCTCAAAGTTTCAAAAGAACAAACCTGAATGTAAAGCCTTCTGAAGCCACATGCTGAAAGCATGTTAGTATACAGCACATTGGTGACTTTTTTATCACTGTGATGAATAAACGGAGGAGAAACAACTTAAGCAAGGACAAATTTGTTTTACTTCACAGTTTCAGGGTAGGGAAGGCATGGCCATGGGAGCAACTCCTGCCTTTGGCATTAGAAGTTTGTATCAAGGCTTGATCACATCTCCAGACCTGGAAGCAACGACCGCAGACCAACCTGGCCCAGGTGTAGCTCTTGAGCCTCCTATCTGTATCTATCATGGTGCTCGCAACACCAAAAATGTTGTGCAGCCTCTCAGAATACCATCACCAGTTGAAAACAAGTATTCAAACTCAGGAGTTGTTCGGGGACATTTCACTTTCAGACTCTAATATGAGGTTGGCACTGCTTCAACATTCTATAAACTGAAGTCGGTGCAAATCCTCCAGAGATTAAACTGTGGTAGAGTGTGAAAGGAACACTTCCCTTTAAAATTATTTTATTTATCAATGGGGGGGCAGTTGAGGGGAAGGTCTGAGGACAACTTTGTGGAGTTGACTCTCTCCACCTGTCTGTGGATTCTGGGGATCAAAATTACGTTATCAGGCTTGCATCATTGGAGGACAAGTGCTGAACTCTCTTGCCACCTGAACATTTTCCTTTAAAGACAAAAAGCATTGACGTATAATTCAAATGATAAGTTATATGTCAATAGGAGAAATCTGGTATCCTATTTTGTAGTATGCCACAGTCCAGATAATCTTACCATGAACACAAGTAAAGATAACCCTGATTATTTTGAATTTTCAGAAAACTTGTTGCTTTTGTATATATGTATGCTGTTGTATTTTTAATACAATTTTTAAAATATTGTATAATTCTGGATACATTCCTTTGTATCTCTTGCACTGACACATTTGTATTTCCCTATAATATGTATAATTTCTTCCATTTAAATAAAAATAGGCAAGACTAATCAGTATGATTAATGCCAATGCAATTATAACTTCTCAATAATAATATAACAGTATTTCCGAAAATCGCGCCTTAAATTTGAGTTAACAAAGTGACACAGAACATTCCATTAGTAATGACTTACACAACTTATCCTTGTTTAATAATTTATCCAATTGTATTCCCGTATACTAGAAAAGAAGTATTATTTGATTGTATAGTTATGTTACAAATACTTTAATGGTCTATTTCAAGTCTATTTCTTTTGTATTGTGAATTATTAGAATAAGTATACATGGTTAGATGTATCCCAGCTTTAAAATGAGACTTTAGACATACGACATTTATTAATCTTGGTCAATAGAAACTATGACTCAACTATTGTTTTATGAAAGAAAAATTGGTAATTGTGGGGCAGAAGCAGAGATTTTGTGAGGATACATAGATCACCTTAGCAAGGCTATAACTTCCAATCACAAAACTGTTAAGAAAACAGGAAACATTTGTGCTTCAAAGTAGTTACAGGGGTGGATACAATTGGTCACTTTTTAATTTCCTGTTTGAGGAAGCCAGGTTAGGAGACACAGGGAAATGCCATGCCCAGCAGTGAAATCAACATCATCTGTTAGCCCAGAGCACACAGCATCCCAGGGATGCTTCCCTGCTCTTGCTGGGAACTGTGAAAGTTGGAGCACATACCCTTAGCTACTGACAACACACATCAAATCCACAAAACACTCATAAACATCCATTTGCCATGAGTCCTGCCTCCCTTGATAAGAGAACGAGTACTTGCTTTACAAATGAAACCATTTAAAATAGACATGAGAAAGAGATTTGCACAGAGCTAAGCAAAAAGATTTAAATGAGACAAAATAAGAGCAAAACAAAGGTGTTATGTCATGCTAATTCCATAACTGCTTTCCCTTTCTTTGTGGAGCCAGTAACAGCTTAATGTTGCCAAAAAGCCTGTTTACAAGCATAAAAAAGTAATACTTTTGTATTCTCACAGGGTCTGACCTTGGCGTTCTGAGTTTCAGTGAGCTAACTAAGGTACATGAAGACCAAAGATGAGTTTGATCATGAAATGGTTTTCTCCTCCCTCTATCTACTTATATCACTAGGACTTAGGTCTTAAGATGACTGCTTACTAATGCTTTGAAATCCTACGATACTTCATGAGCTAAACCACTGTAAGATATATCTTGGGTCCAGGTTCTAGACTTATTTGGTGTTGATTCACTTCTCAGAGTCTGAGGCTATCTGAAGTTCAAGAACCATTTTAGAGAATGATCTACAAGAATTACCCTAAATCTATTGAAACTGGTAGAAATGTCATGTAAATGAATCTAACACTTAGATCATTTAAAATGTAACCAATGTAAGCTCAAAGAGTAATATTAATGATTTTGATATGTTTGATATCAAAACTTCATCTAATAAACATTGGACTACTTATATCAGTATGAATATTTGTATATTCGTGTATTTTGATGGAAATTTCAATAGTGTATTTGATTATGGATACTATCCTCTATAAAGTATTTAGGCTTTGAATTCTGAAATGGATTTTGCACTTATGGCTCCAAGGCATGCTGTCGATTTATCAAGTGACCAAAGCAGGAAGTATGGTTTTGTTGTGGGGACTGTTGACAGTTTTATTGAAATGTTAGTGCTCTAGTCTTATTGCTGGTATCCCAACAAGGCAATTTGAGCTGTCATATTAAATTACTACTATTGATTTTGATTATGTTGACTGTTTTTCTGGTATTGGACATGTAAGTGTGCTTCAAATAATGTATGTGCTCAGAACCATGCACATTGAAATTAGTTCTAGCTCTCCTTGCTTGACTGAAAATAGATGCATCAATTGCTATGTATATGCTATGTATAATGAAAAAGAATGTAAAAAAAAGAGACAATGTTTTACTACATCTGAATAGCCATGAAAGTGTACTTAAAGTTTTCCCTAAGAATTCCTTTATTGCAACAGAGCTGTGGTCCTCTCATTGATTGTCCACCTTTGCTACTTACAATGTCATTACATACTCCTACCCTAGAGCTCCTCAAAGTGAGTTTTTCAAAAACATCATAACCAATTACCAGTCAAAAGTATGCTTAAAATTACTCAAGAATACCACTGAGGAGGGAGATGGTAAAATAGATCTTCAGTTACGAGCACTTGCTGATCTTGCAGAGGACCAGAGTTCAGTTTCTCTTACCCACATGGCAGCTTATATCTCCCTTAACTCTAGTTCCAGGGCATCTGATGCATTTTCTGACTTTCGTGGGCACCATGCATGCACTGAGTATGCATATATACATGAAACACAACATTTGTACCCATAAAATGATACATAAATCTCAAAGGAAAAACCAAAAATACTACCAGGAATACAATTTTGAAATTTAACATTTAACACAGTAGCTGTCTCTGTCATCTATACTAAAAATAGATTTGAAATGTCTCTCCCTTATGAAGAATGATACTCTCTGTGGGAAGATCATGACCTAGCAATTTTATAAAACTTAGGTTGGATTGTTGTTGTATTTATTTCTGAGATACAGGTGATGTGTAATATCCAATTAATGACCACAGAGCAATCAAGATCAGTCTCTTTGATCTGAGACAAAATAAGGTCCTGGATGCTTCCTATGGTGCAATGAGTGTTACAGTCAGGCTCCTTCCTTTCAGGCACAGGTTTTCAATTGCCTGATATCAATTAAAAAGCTGTGCTCTAGACCTAAGCAGGAAGTGAACTTCTCAGCCCCAAACCTGGAGATTCACTTGTCTTCTTGTGCTAAGACACTAAGGCAAGCCTAGTGACAAAGACCATGACTCAGTCAGGCCCCCTTCTGTAGAGATGGCTTCAAAGCTGAGTCATGGACCATTAGAATGCAGAGTGAAGGCACCTATTCCCACGAGGAAAAGCAATGAGAATAAGCCTCAACCAAGCAATGGTATCAGATTGACCTAGTCCTCAAGTAACATTGTGTTTTATCCTTATAATTCCTTACCACCAAAATGATGAATGGTGCTATATCATATTGTACTTGAGAATATACAGTAATCCCTCCTGCTTTCATTTATATTTTTATAAAGGGTCCCATAAGTCCCACTTCCGACTTAAGGAAAACTGGCTGGTCATAGATACAGTTTGAGAGCAACAAAACTCAGCTTAACAAATCCTTTCACCCAACTGCAAGAGCAGATGGAGTCAAATTATCCAGCGGGGATAATCTTGATCTTTACATGGCACTTTTCTCATGAATCTTGGACTACAAGGGGAAGCTTTGTCGCAAAGCCATGATTTCCAAGCTATGTCTCTATTATCCTCCAGTCACCCAGCTAATTTTGTTAAGTAAAATGAGCCTGAAGGCCTGAAGATGGCCAGCCCTTCCAGGGGACACAATGCTTATCACTTTCAAATGGGAAGCCTGAGAAGGGATGAGAGAATCCCACTCAACAATTTACTCCTTCAATGGAAGTATCTCTTCACTGTTTCACATTTCTCCGGTGAGGTTGAATTCCTTTGCAGTGCGAACATAAAAGACATCTCTCTGGGATATTGATTTTCTTAACTATAAATCAGACCCAAGTCTCAATGAATTAACGTACATGCGATCCATTACCAGTTTCTCACTCCCATTTGATATTGTAGCTCTCCAGTTAAATATCTCCAATAAATTCAACATAATGCTCAGTCTGGTGCTATAACAAAGTAATATTATGCAAAATAAAATGTATCGTGGAAAACTATCTTTATTTAAAACATTTTGTAGGTATTCAAAAGATTTGAAGAAAAAATGCCATGGTTGGAAAGGACAAACAAGAAATATGACCTGCAATGCCTCTCCTCCTAATGAGGTAAAGCCTAACCTCTGGCCTCCAAAGGCTTTGCCCTAAATCCTTTGGCATCAGCTGTAAGAAAATGATGGTTCTATTTTTACTAAGCTGGTGTATTAGTGACTGTTGTATTGTTCGGCTACTCATATATCTTATGAAATTCTGAAAATAGCTATCCATTGTTATTTGATTTATTGAAATTTTGTCCATCATTTGCGGCCTTGAAAGTATAGTTATTAGCAAAGTGAGTTGTACAATTTGTCCTACTGGAATTAGAATTCTTTTAAAACCACAGTTTCTAATTTGAGGCTGAAGCATCGATTTGCTTGAATCTGTCAAAAATAATGGCAACCACTAATATTTCAAGTCAAATGGAAATTTTTCTGCTTAGGAAGTGTGACCCTATCCAGGGCTCCTCTGAAGCCTGACCCTGTACCTCAACATAGTTACACTTCATTCTCTGTAAGCTGGGACAAAAATGTGTTGCTATGTTATTCAATCTTCATGTTATCCTAAAATTATTTCTATGTAGACATCATGGTGGTTTGTGTCTATACCTTCCTTGGTTCATGATGGGAAACTTCATGTGTCATTCCATCTATTTTCAACTTCAACCAAGCACCCTTCTCGTCCTGTCCAGCTTTGCTCTTAAAAGACATCCTCCTGCAGCATCTCTTCTAGTAGAGTGGTTCAATTTCTTCTACCTATCATTTTATCTTAACCGAGTCACTGGGTTAAGTTGCAGCAAGGAAAATAAAAGTGAATTAAATGGACTTGAGCTTAATGGAGCCAGCTGCCCTGTGGTGAGATAAAATGGAATTCAGTGTTTTATCACTGATTCTTCCTTGTTGAAGTCTTCCATACATACTTTTGGTAAGTCCTCAGTTCATTCCCACTCTTTAGATCTATTAAACTTTCATTTTTAAATCCCTATTTTAAATATATCTTTCTAAGGAATAAGAACCAGCTCTTATTTTTCACTTTGTAAGAACTGAGTAGATTTTTTTTTACAAGAACTAGTTTCTCAAACCTCTTCTAAGTGACGGACATGTGATGTGAACCACAAATGCCGTAAACAGGTTGGCATGCCTGATAGAGAGGACCTCATGAGCACCAGAGAAGCCATACTGACTCCACAAATGCCATAAACAGGTTGGCATGCCTGATAGAGAGGACCTCATGAGCACCAGAGAAGCCATACTGTCTTTAGTTGTGATGCTTCTAGCACATCTAGAAACTCTCATAGAGTTTCATTTTCTGGATTTCTTAAGAGAGCAGCCTGAAGGGTGTGTGACCTGATCTTCTTTGAATGAAGTGAGAAAGGAAGGCATGAGAACCCAGCCATTCCCCATGAGAAGGTTGCTAGCTCTCTTTCTTTTTTTTCTTTTTTTTTAATATTAAGAGGGGGTTCCAGTGAGTACTGGAATTCACCCACATTTAATTTCTTTTTTTTATTTCAGACACTTTTTTATTGTTATTAAAAAATTTTC
>LOJH01020751.1:0-11060 GCA_001685095.1 Ellobius talpinus | reverse complement strand
ATGAATACAATTTGTATGTTGTTATTTCGGGGTATAAGCTAGCCTTGTGGGAGCTGGGCCGGACGTAAAACAGGCCCGCTCCCCTTTCACTACAGCCATTCCTTAGGTGTTGCTCACTTTTTTAAAGACAGGGTCTCTCTCTGGCCTGGGAGTACACCAAATTATCCAGTGTAGTTGGCCAATCATCCCCAGGTTTCCTGTCTCCATCTTCCTACTACTTGAAATTTCAAGAATGTACCATGTGCCTGGCTTTGTTAGATGGGTCCTGGGGATCAAACCCAGGTCCTTGTGCTTGCAGAGCAAGCATTGGGCTGACTGAATAAGCCTTCTCTTCAGCCCCTGTGTATATTTACTTTATAAAACTTAAAAAAACAGTTTTCATGTCATGTTTTAGATGTCCAGAGCCCCAAAGGACAAAGATTCATCCCAAGTGTCATGGTTTATTAGTAGCACTACTGAGATCTGATCAGAGGCTTGGCAACTACCCAATCTCAAGTGCACACCCACTTCAATATGGTGTCTCTCATGAACAAAGCCGTCTATGAGGCTCTGCATGTGTCTATAAGATATTTCATTCTATTTTAGAGGACTGAAATATACACATGACAATAGACACATGACAAGAACATTAATATCTAACAAGTCACATTGTATTATAGCTTACATGAATATACTCAGCCACACCATGCTACAGTTAATAATATAGTATGTCACACTGTGTTTTATGTATAATGACGTGGTGAGTCACAGTATGTTATGACTTATATGTACCTTAAATATGCATTATATTTATCCACACATAGACCTTACATGTCTACCACAAGTGAGTTCCAAGTTATTTCTTGACTGTGTCTTTCCTTTCCAGAATACTTAAAAATAGACTCTCTTAAGACCCATGATACTGGACATGGTGGCATATGCTTCTAATCTCAGTATTTAGGGGGCATAGGCTGGTGGATCTCTGAGAGTTTGAGGGCAACTTAGTCTACAAACCCAGCTCCAGGATAGCCAGGGATGTTACACAGAGAAATCCTTTCTCAAAGAACCCAACCCCTCTGCCCCCTAACAAAAAACTCAAAACCAACCAATCAACCAAACAACAACAGACAACCAACCAAACAAATAAAAAGACCCATGGTTTTTTAAAAAACTGACTTTTGTGTTTTCCATGATAATAGAGATTCATTAGTTCTTTGTGTTTGACACAGAAGATGGGAAGTAAGTGAGCAGGGGGAGTGAGCAGGAGAGGATGTTAGGTTGTTATTCATTTCTTTTCCTCTCTTCTTTCCAGTCCCATTCATCCAAAATAAAAAGCAAGGGTATAGGGCTGATGGCCATGAGGTAGCCATGGAACATCTGCCAGAAAGAGTCCATTACTTTGCAGCACCGTCTGTTGCTCAGAGCAGGTCTGGGCAAGACCTCCCTGAGTTCACATGCCCTAGCCTAGCAGCTGGAAAACCTCAGGCCTTCATGAGCTGTCTGGAAATCCAGTCATTTCCTGGATCTTCCTAACCCACTCACCACAAAATTCTGATGTCTACATTCAGTAAAATCTACATCAAGGAAGTCATAGAAACCAAAGCCCAGCTGTGTGTGGTACTGGGCACTCGTAATGGAAGCCCTTGAAAGGATGAGGAGGAGGAAGGACTGTGCATTCTAGTCCTACCTTGACCGCTTGGCAGAACCCTGTCTCAAAACAAAACAATCCAAACAACAAACAAACAAAAAACCCCCCAAAAAAGAACAAACCAACAAAACAAAAGCACTGTGAGAAGCAGAGAAACTAAAGGAAGTACAGACACATGAAGGGAAAGATACAGGGTCAAAAATGAAAGATGTCTTCGCGAGGCATAGTTAAGAAGATGTATTTTAAGGTCATTGAAAACCAACCAGAGCTCTCAAGACACAAAGAAGCAGTCAGAACCATGCTCAAGCCGTAGGGAAGGAAATGGAGCAGAACTCTGCGGTAGTGGGATGTGACTGTCCTAGAGCTGTTTTCTCATGAGTGAGAAATGAGCACGAGAGGGTTAAGCAGCCTCAGATAGGCTGGAGTAGATGGAAGCTGAGACAGAGGCAGAGGTAGGACAGGATCTGCCCAGGGAACCAAGAGTATTTGGTTTAGTTGGGGAATGAGGGACTTATGGAGGAGAGGTGGGATTCAGGTTGGCCAAGAAGGCTAGACTTTGATAAGGAGAATTCTTTAAAAAATACTTTTAAAAATTTATGTGTATGTGTATGCCTTCATAAATGTATGCGTACCAAGCTCATGCAATGCCCATAGAGGCCAGAGGGGGCACTGGATTGCCTGGAACTGGAGTTACAGGTAGTTGGGAGCTGGAATATGACTGGGAAACTGAATAGAAGTCCTCTGTAAGAGCAGCAAGTGCTCATAACTGCTGAGCCATTGCTGTTGCCCAGGACAATGCCTGAGAGATTAAAACAGTGATGCAGAGAGAGGGGTATTAATGTATATAGGAAGGTAGAGAGGAGCTGGGAAGTAGCTTCTATTTAATAGGCTATTCCAACAATTAATGCAAAGGATGTGGAAGGCTTAGATAAATGACACAAATGGCATTTTTAAAAGATAACAATGGAACTTGATAAAGAGCAGCAAGGAAGACTTTCTTCAAGCCCATTGAGAGGAGTTCAGGCAGCTCAGCAGTAGGGTTTTGCAGTGGGATAGAGAGATTTCACTTAATCCTGAATACAGCATGGGCAAAGAGATTTTAGAGATAAGAAGGGTGAGGGTCAGAGGAAAGAAAGTTGCTAAGAGGTAACTATGAGCAGAGAGGGGAACCCTTGCAAAATTGACATGATGGGATTCATGACAGAGACAGGCTGGGCTGATCGGACGTCACCTGGAAGACTGTAGAGGACAAGAAACATGATCAGATATTGAGGGGCCCAGGTTATTGTTCAACTTATTTTGTAAAGTTTTTCCTGACACCAGAATTTGCAGGGACACATGCTGTTGCCTGACCAAAGTTTGGTCAAGCAAAGATCATTGTGCACGAAGGGAGAAAATGAGTTACAGAGATACTTAGAAATGGAATCTGAGTTAGACGGTTGCTGGAAAGTGGAGGAGAAGGGAGTGTCTAGAGGGTGTCCAGTGAGGTTTATCTATGGTGTTTATTGAACTCCTAGATCATGACAGCGGTGCTGCCAGATTTGGGGAACAGAATAGTCGATAAGTCAAGTTCCTGATCTTTTTGAAGTGAAGTCTGTTGAGGATGGGAGAGAAGGAAACACAGATTTAACAAAGTGAGAAGAGCTAGTGATGGAGAGTGTCTTACAGATCTCTGTCTTGGTGTCTGCTAGCAGTATTTACCCAGTTGGAAAGCTCAAGCGACAGACAGATGATGCACCTGGCTTTTGGGGTACGTTGACCCATAGGCGGAGCACAGAGACTAGAGTGCTTTTCCAAAAAAATCCTTAAAGGAAGAAAAGTTGTCAAAGAATTTTTAAAAATAGTTTTAGCTTTTTCATTTATGTCCCAAGTTGATTTTTATATATGGTATGAAATAAGGCTCAGTTTCAGTCATAAATTTAAAAAAATTGTTTGATTAACCTACAATACAATTCCTGCACCTAACGCTCAGGGTTCATTGTGGAAGAGAAGACAGAAAATTTGCAAGAGCCAGAAGAACAGGGATTTTGCTGTGAAATTACGTCTCTTAGAGTTGTTACAGAGGCTACACCCCCTGAAGTCTCATCCATGTGGTTACCTAAGCAAGACTTGAACAACCAAGACACCAATGGGCATGCTAACACGGAAGGAGGAAAACTTGTGGGGTCTGAATCCTAGACAAAGAACTGTGGCCACTGAGTTCTGCTGAGAGTGGGAGAAATGTGGGAACAGCAGCCCCAAGTTATGACATCCCTGCCCCCATTTGAGGTGCTTATCTGCAAAGAAAACATGTTTGAATATCCTCTGCTCCTGGAGTGGGGGAAGGAATTTTGAGTGCACGATGACCGTTCTTTGATCCCTGCCAGGGTCAGGTTACAGTCCCTTCGCAGCCCCCTCCTCATTTGGGCCATGGTATAAAAGCCAGCCCCAGCAGAACAATAAAGAAGCTGTTTCACCTCAACCTTGTGCTCTGTGCATTCATTCAATCCGGACACCCTTCGCCGATGCTTGGACTTCAGGCTGTGCTGGCGCGGCAGAGAAATGGTCTTTCTCAGGAAAGAGCCCCCATTTCCCCCTCCTTTCCTCCACCCCCATTATTATTCAATACAAAGTTGTCAGACCTGAGATTATATGCACATAGATAATGTTATACAGACTAGGAAGGTTATAGTTGTATATTTAGGAAACCACACACATACACATATCTACATACGTGTGTGTAAATGAATTTGATGCATTCCTTGTCTGGCTCCTGAATGTTTATTTGAGGATCGATGTTGCCCTCTGGTGTTCAAGTCTGATTTTGTTTCATTCTGGGAAAGGTGTTGAAGGGTCAGTACAAAGTCAAATTAGCTTTATTTTGGGTCTTTGCCGTAGTTTTATAAGCAAATTTTAGTTAATAAATTGGAAGAGACTAGGAGAAAGGCCTGAACAAGGGGAGATATGCAGTAGGAGCCGTGTTAACCTCTAGTGATGGCTGACAGCATCACAGGCATGTGTAAGATGTTCATCTGTAAGTGTGTGTGCATGTGAGCGTGTGTGTGTGTGTGTGTGTGTGTGTGTCTGTGTGTGTGTGTCAGGGGCGGGGACAGGTAGATAATGGCTGACTTTTTATTAGACTGCCAGCATGGTCTTGTCAGAAACACTGGAGCTGGAGTTACAGGTAGTTTTTTTAAATTTATTTTTTATTGCTTTATAAATAATACCACTCAAAATTTCCACTTCCTCCCCTCCTCCCATTTCCCTCCCATTCCCCCACTCACCTTTCCCCCTCCAGTCCTGAGGGAGGGCAGGGTGCCCTGCCCTGTGGGAAGTCCAAGGCCCTCCCCACTCCATCCAGGCTTAGGAAGGTGTGCATCCAAATAGACTAGGATCCCAAAAAGCCAGTACATGCAGTAGAGACAAATCCCAATAGTTTTAAGTCACTTTCTGTGCTTGCTGGGAAGAGAACTCTGGTTCTCAGAAAGAGGAGTAAGAACTCTTAACTGATACACCATCTCTTCAACCCCCCTGTATTTGGTCTACACTGTAAGTTCCGCTTTTATTTTTCACATTTGATACAGGGTTTAATAAGGTTTCTAGGCTGGTCCTAAATCAATTCTGCAACCTGGCCCTTGGACTTGGAATCTTCTTGCTTTAGCCTCCTGAGGAGCTGGTATTATAGGCCTGCGCCTTTAGATCCATCCTAAATTTCTTTTTAATTCCATTGTTTATTGGGCATGAGAACACTGGCTACACCTCCATGAGATCCAGATGTCCCACGTTGTGACTAGGAAATTTCCGTCTGGCTAACCGGGTCAGTCTCGGTACTGTGCCTGTGGGGATGAGGGAGGGAAATCCGCGAGTCAGTCTCCTTTTCCTGTGTCCAATGGTCACAGACCATGGTGGGTGGTGATCTGTAAGAGTTAAAACCCGTGGAAGGTATCTTGATGGGCAGGCGCAAAAGGTCCCTTTAAGAGATAAGCTCATCCCATTCCTGCTCTTTCCGGCTGCTTTTTTTTTGAAGAGGCAGGCTGGTCCTTGCCGCTTCTTCCCCTTTCTCTCTGTATCTCTTCCTTTCTTGCCTTCCTCACTCCTAGGGGAAAAAAAAGATATTTTGATGGAGTGGGTGCTGAGGGGCTTCCTACTGCACCACAGTACTGACCGTGATTGAGGATAGCTGTAGTCACAGTCACTCTGAGATGCTAGAGGCCACATGTCCCTGGACTCAGCTGTGTGTTCCCCGTGTCTGTGCCAGGCCCTGCTGGATGGAGAGGGTGCAGGAGTGGTCGTGTGCTGGGAATGGAAGCCCTGGATCTGGGAGAGGAGAGGAGACCTACAGGCGACATGGATGTGCTCCAGGCTCCTATGTGTGGCTGTCTCACTGCACCAAGCTTCACAAATGCGAATAGAAGTCCAGTTTTAAGGAATTTCAAGACTAGAGGGCATTTGACATCAACTGTGAGGCCCTTCTGAGAGATGTGATCCCACTGATCCTGCACCTCTGAAGCTGGCCTTGGTCCTAAGTTTGTCCTCTTCCAGTCGTATTGACCGTCCCATCTGTGTCCCCAAGTGTCTGTATGCTCCCAGACCCACGCCCAGGACCAAAGCCTAGGGTCAGGCAGTGTCTGGCTCTGCCCACACGTGTGTTCCTCCTGGAGCTGTGGATTTGTGGGACTTATACTTTTTTTGGTGGGGGGAGCTTGGGTAATTTTTGTAACAGTGATCGACTTTCCCATGTGCTGGTGGCTCCCCAGAAACTGCAGAAGTGATGGAAAGACTCAAGGCTCAGTCATCCTCTTTTTAAAAGGGGGAGTCTTGATGGGGTGGGCTGAGAAGACATTTCAACCAGGACCAAACCAGCTGCTTGTCTCCAAATGTTAGGGCCTGCTTCGTCCTCAGAGGTAAGGAAGGATATGAAACACATTCTGTACCTGCCTAGATTTCCTTTCTCTTTTTCATGGGTAACCCGTTTTCTTATTAAAGCAGGGCTTTTGTGTATGTGTGTTGCTAAGTCAATCACTTCTATATCTGATTTCACTCTCATGTGAAACAATATCCTGCATTTGTTCCCTTTGATCCTTCTGAAACTTACTTAGTCTCAAAGCACAGAGGACATTGTTATGAGAGTATTTTCTTGTCTATCATTGAGTCAGGACCCTGAGCACAAGAGAAAAATGACTTCCATTTGTCCCAACACTGGGACCTCATACCAGGGAGGAGTTATAGGTGACCCAGAGAGCCGTGACTTCCTCATGTTCAAGGCATGCAGTTCCTCATTCCAGCCTCCACCCTGTAGCATGTTTGAGTTCACCCTCTGTAGGACACATCAGTGATAAAAATCCAAAAGCAACTTTTCTCTCGTTTGTCTAAAGGCAATGTGATCATGCCGTCAGGGTGGAATTATTGTGCCCGTGCATTTAAGATGAAGGTAATGAAAATTGTTAGGAAGGTGCCTGCCTACCATTTTCCTGGCTTAAGAAGGTATCCTATAGGCAATATTCTTGCCCTGAAGGTCTGCTGTGGCTCCATCACACAGCCTGAAGTTTTGATGTGATCTGGTTTTCAGTTCCTAACTGAGTGCATGTGGGCTTTTCATCATTTCAGTGTCTTGATGCATGAGAAGCATGCGCTGGCCGACCCCCACTCCCAGGCACACAGACCTCAGAACCTTCTAATATGCTCGGAATTGGGATAGTTTTAACCTACTTTCTTCCTGGGTTCTCAATCTTCCATTAAAGACCAATTTTCCTTGCATACATTTTATAATATCTTCATGAAAACATTGCGTCTAGAGTCCACCTTTCCTCATATAGCCATGTGGTATAGCCGAAAGGTCACATGTTTATCCAATGCAGGGAACTGCACAGAGTCATTCAAATATTAATTTTCTGAGTCCTTTACATTCTCTTTAAAAATCTAAAGAGAGGAAATTTCGTTATCTCTGCCAAAGAACAACCTTTGAATTCTTATTTCAAGAATACATTGTTCATTTTGAAAACGAATCTGTTCAAAACACTCCCATGGTGCTTTGGAAGAGAACAACAAAAGCATTAGGACCAACAGAAAAACTGTCTTTATAAGCCCAGTGATGAGAACTGTCTAAACAAAAGCTGGGGGAACCGAGAGCTAGTTAGAATGAGGCTGGCCCAGCCACCGAGGTCTCTTAGTTCCCTTTTTGCAAAACAGAAAAATGAATTTCAAGATCAACTTCCCAACATTTGATACGGATATTTAAAAATAATCTGTAATTATGAAATACCAGGGTTTGAGTTTTATGAAAAGCATGACATTGCTAAAACAAACCTTCAGATGCAGTTAATGAAATGAGATTAGTGGCTTTTCCTTAGCAAAGTCACCTGTTGCCAAGCCTGACAACCTGGATTCGACCCCTGGGACCCATTCACAGGATATAAGAAGGGAGTCAGCTCTACAGTTGTCCTCTGACCTCCACGTCAGAGCTGTGGGACCTGTGACCCCCCCTCCCAATAGGAATAAGTAAATCTAATAAAAGCAAACGAATGATCTTCTTGGAAGATATATAATGTGTGCTTTTTAGATTTTATTTCTAGAATACCAGGCATAACATACCTTAATGAGTACCTTAAAGGAACAGTGAAGTAGAGGTCAAGGAACAGAGTAGAGTCTGTGCAGTGGCAGGAGACCCCATACTTTTTGTCATAAATCTTATCTTCTCCCTCCCTTCCACACCCTTAAGAGAGATTTTTTTCAAAGATTTGAAATAAGACATAGAAGCAGGGGCAGAGTGAAAAGGGGCTAGGGACATGATGTCCACGTTGGGACTAAACTTCTAGGACCATGGACTCTGTGTTGATTTGGCAGCAGAAGGGAGTTCAGGGGAGCAGTGGGGCTCTTTGACAGATGTTCTCACAGCTGCCTTTGCTTTGGAACTTTCACTCATCTCAAATTGTGTCTACTCCAACGACTTCACTGACCCCTTCTGAAATGAGGTTAAATCTTGATGCTCAGGTGTACATGTCTTGAGGCAGCCCTGGTCTCTGCAGTGAATGATTTCCGATGTGACCAAAGGCTCGCACAGTATCAGCACGTCTGGCCACTGCAGAGAAAGGAAAGAATATGGCTCTCAGCTCGCGGATGACTTGAGCTGCTGTGGATACCAGTGTGTGAGAGACCTAATCTATAGCAAGCCTTCCAAGTTGCGTCCTTCAGGAAATGGAATTAGAGTCAGATCCAAGAAGAGCAAGAGACTTAAGAGGAAGCAGATTTCTTAAACCTTTGCTTAGTTTCGGTTACAACTTCTCTTGCTGTAGTGAGTACTGGAGGCATTTTGTTGCTCATAGGATGAATTTTCTTTTCAAAGCCACAGAAGGATCGAAACAGAAAGCATGTCTCTTTGTTACTTTTTATTGCTGTGAAAAGACATCACAACCTAGGCAACTTATAAAAGATAGCATTTAGGCTGGGCGGTGGTGATGCATTATTTTAATACCAGCAGTTGGGGGGCAGGTGGATCTCTGTGAGTTCGAGGCCAGCTCGGTCTACAGAGTGAGTTCAAGGACAGGTTCCAAAGCTACAGAGAAACCCTATCTTGAACCCCCCCGCCCAAAAAATGAAACAAAAGAAAGCGTTTACTTGGGTTCTTGCTTGCAGTTTCAGAGGGTGAGTCCTTAGTCATCATGGTGGGAAGCATACCAGCAGACAGGCAGACATGGGGCTGGAGTAGTAGCTGATCCACAATCAGGAGGTGGTGGTGGGGGGCAGAGAAAGGCATGGACTTTGGAAACCTCAAATCCCATCTCCAGTGACATACCTCCTCCAATAAGGCTATACCTTCTAATCCTTCCCAAACAGTTTCACCAACTTGGGACCAAGGGTTCCAATATGTGAACCTATGGGGATTGTTCTCCTTCAAATCACCACAGCACGTCTGCTTTAAAGAGACTTTAGCTTCCGCACTTTGCCATCTGTATGGTGCTGCCTCTGTCATAGTGGATCTCAGACGGTGGAGCTCGAGTTTGCCCCTGAGAACCCTGGCAGCGTCTGGAGACCACTTTAGTTGTCCTAAATGGGAGGAGAGGACCTTGGTAGCTCTTGGTAAGTAGAGGTGGAATGCCGTTGAACATCCACAATTCACAGGACAGACCCCATCCCAAAAAGCCAGCCCCCAAATGTTAAAGGTGCTATTTCTGAGAGATTTTCTTTCCTCTTTCTTTTCTTCACTGCCCTTCTTATCTAGTGACAGCAGTGGCTGGCTGGGTTTTGCCATCAGTACTGGGATTAATGGTTGTCATAAGTTTGTCCAAAGTTAGTATTATATGATAGTTCACAACTATTTAATATTTTATCTTTTAAGAACACAGCCCGTTGTTATCCTTGGTCAGCTCATGTGGCTACTCATGTTGGGGAGACTTTAAGGATGAGCACCAATTACTGAATAAAGAGAACTTGGATTTGAACGAGAACGTGTAGGAGTACACAGGAGGGTTGGAAGGGAGGAAAGGGAAGGGGAGATGGTGTAATTAGATCATAATCTCAAATATGAAAGAAGAAAACCTTTTTTAAAAAAAGCTTATTTTCAAGGCAGATGTGCCTTCCTCAATTGCTCTTACCCCCGTGTTCTAATAGTATATAGTCAGTAAACTCACCTTTCTCTAAAAGAAAAATAATCTTATATGAAGAAACAATGAAGAAAACAGTTTCAGATAGCTCCTGTTTTTTCCTCACTTTTATTAGTTCTTTGAGGATTTAGTACAATGCATTTTAATCATACTCACCCTCCCTCTACTCCTCCCAGATCTGCCCTTTATGGACCCACCGAACTTTATGTCCACATTTCTCTAACTCATCAAGTATAGTTTATGCTGTCCATATACCTTTAGATGCATGGTCCTCCCTGGAGGATAAAGACCAGGAGTCACACCCTTAAAGAAAACTGCCTCTCCCTGTCCCAGTAGCTATTAGTTGCTAATAGGTCTGTAACTAGGAGTGAAATTTCATGTCCACCTTCGCTTTCATGCTAGAATTTTGTCTGGCCTGAGCCTGTGAAGGTCTTGAGTGTTCAGTTTTAACAGTTATGAATTCATGTGTGTAGTTCCCCTTCTGAGTTCAGGAAACACTATATTTCATTGTAATCATTCAACACCTAGGGCTTTTTATAGTTCTTTACCCTCTTTTCCACTATGAACCCTGAGCCTTGGTTGGTGGTGGTAAGATATAGATGTCTCATTTGGGGTTGAGCATTCTGTTGTCTCTTCCTCCTTGCACCTTGATCAATTGTAGATCTCCACAACTGATGGATTTCCATAAAACTGATGGATCTGCACAATTGATGGATTTCCACTATTGATCACCATCAATTGCAAAAAGAAGCTTCTTTGAGGATTGCCTGATACACTAATCTGTAAGTATCTTTAGTGTAGGAGGTCCTTCTGTCTATGTGTTGCTTTTACTGGTTAATGAATAAAGAAACTGG
>LOJH01020750.1:0-20608 GCA_001685095.1 Ellobius talpinus | reverse complement strand
GAAAGAAAGAAAGAAAGAAAGAAAGAAAGAAAGAAAGAAAGAAAGAAAGACTCAAATTCACTGGCGTGGGATGAGCCAGGTATGGGAGCATTTTGAGATATACATTTGTGTGGTACAAGGAAGCAGAACTGTCATAAAGATATATAGAAAAAATGCTATTTGCTCTCTCGATGGTGAGGTTGACTCTTAAAAGAGAAATAGCATGCCTAAAATTCAAGAAGCAATCTGTGGCAATAAACTAACCATTATTAGTTGGTGGTCATGAATTTGTAATCAGCTTGTGCTGCTTCATCGGGCCTTTCTTATAACTGTGGCAAAGTGCAAGGAATGCCTGAAAAGCACACATCTGTGCTGGGACATTTTGGCATGTAGAGGTATATGCTGGCTTGAGGAGCACTAAGGCTGTGCCACACAATTTCTTTTCTGTGGCTGGTAAGAATACTATATGCCATAGAAATCTGACTGGGCTTTCAGCTTTAGAGAACTGAGTTTTCAGCCTGAAGACTTTGCCTTTGTTTTTAGGAACAAAACACAGTTCAGCACACAGATTAAGCTTTTAATTTTTTTCGAGCTTTCCAATTGAAAATAAAATGTTTTCTAAAACTACTTCATGAAAATCCTTAGCACGCATGGAAATGCTCGGAAGAGAACTGAGTGAGGGCCATGATTCTGTGTAGACCCACTGTTGGGTAGCAGGGAAGAATTCTCCCACACGCAGCTCTCAGCACACAGCTGATGCAGGTCAAAAGGCACTCCTGATACTATTGCTACCTCTAACAGTGTTGGCTCCTTCTCTCAGCCTACCTGCCTGTGTGAAAAGTTACTGGGAGGAAAATCTGATCATCCAAGGGAAAACCCTCCTTTATTAGAAACAAATAATTGAAATGAAACACAAATACTGTGTTTATTAGAAACATATTTTAAAACAAGAAGGGACTGCCCAAGAAGAAGAGTTCTTACTTTGTTCTGGATGTAGCTACAGACCCTTAGAATAGTAGCTCTGAACCTTCCTGATTAATACAGTTCCTCATGTTGTGGTGACCCCCAACCACAAAATTACTTCATTTGCTACTGTTATGAATCATAATGTAAATATTTGATAGGATATCTGATTATGGGACCTCTGTGAAAGGGTCATTCAACCCCTAAAGGAGTCAGAACCCACATATTGATAATGACTGCTTTAAAGGAAGTAAGTTAAATAGCCAAGCAACACACACACACACATATTCTAATGGGAATAATGTAGCACTTGATTTATTGTTCTTCTGTAGACATTAGTCATGTCATAGTGGCTAACAGTTAAATTAGCTGGCAAATGTTTCTCTTTCTAATCGTTACTGTTAAAGATAAAATGCTACCTAATTTCAATAACAGAGAAGAGCAATTAGACAAATCAGTGAATCTTTCTCTACCCTTTCATCTTCAAAGCTCTATGTTAGTTTGAGTAGGACTTTAAGCTTTGATTAGAATGACTAGCAGATGGCTCTATTTTATGAAAGACAAGAGTACATCTGAAATGCCAACACGTTTTTGAAGTCCATGTCCCATCTGTATTAATTAATGCCTACTAATAATGTATAAATCTTCAGCTATGTGCTTATTTGATCTGTGCAAAAAGGGTTATTAATTTAGTGCTTGTCCATGCTCTTTTTGCTGTAAGTAACAGAAACCCACTTCAATGAACTGAGGCAAAACTAAGGAATTTCTCAGGAGGTAGGTTTGCTCTTCCATGTTGTTCTCTGTATTAACTGGGTTTCTCCTTTTCTGTGTGTGTTTGGGAGTCAGGATGCTGCACTGGACAAACAGGTCCTCTGAGTACTAACCTCAGCCTCAACTTACACCATGGTTGAGTCATATGTCTATTATGATATTATGATAGTGAAGAAAAATCTGAGAAAAGCTTGAGTCAGCTGTTTTCATATTCATTTGGGAGTTGATTTAATAGGCTACAATTTCTCTTGAGAAAGCACTGGCCCAGTAATAGGTGTCTAAGCAAACACTATAACATATATAGCCAGTAGTAGAGACCATAGGCACTCATCCTTGTGACTCCAGCATGATCTACTTATAGAACCAAAAGGCTAGTGTTAGTCATTTATCAGGATTAAGTGCTCCTAATAACTATTCACCTTAAGAATATGTCAGCAGACTAGCAATGGTCATCATATCTACAAGTCACAAGCTCTTAAGGAAAGAAACTTAATGATTGGCAAAAAAATATACAAACACATATCTGAGAAAACTAAAGAGCAGCTCTAATCACAATGGATTATTTTACTCTGTTATAACAAAATATTAGTAGGCTATAGTTTCTTTTCTAGTAAAATATATAGATGCTGTACTGAGTGTCTGAAGTGTATTATTAAGTTGAATTCTTGTAATTATCCAAGTGTGGCATCTTCATCTCTTATTTGACATAAACTTGCAGTTTGGTTAAAAAGCCCATTCAAAGTCGAATGGTCAAAAGCACACGAGAATCAAATATAATTTGTATCCCTTGTCACACTAGGCCTCCTACTTGGCTGTCATCACATCAGTATGCCTCTATCCACTGCTTATAGAGGATCCTGGATTAGAGAGGTGCAGTTAAATTCTCACCGACTCCCACATTTTACCCTAGCAATTCTGTTCTTCTACCTTCTGCTCTTAATTTTTCTGTCACCCATTGCTTCCATCCCAGAGTACACATAGAGTAAGTAGATGTTGAAGGAAGATGCAATGCTTTGGATTTTTAAACTCCCAGAGGAAAATGACCCTCAGAGTGATACCTCAATGCATATTGGTCCTTGCATTCCTATTCTTGCATTCTACTACTATAGAAACTGCATGCATTGTTTAATGCTCTTTTTTCATGATACAAAGGGTAGTTAAAAAGTGAAAAGGAGAGAAAAAGAGACATTTTTGTAACTTTTGAACAACTCTCTCCTCTGGATTTAGACGTGTTTATCTCCTGTCTGTGTTGAAGAAGAGGCAAGGCTGAGTAATTTTAGGAGCAATGAGGGCACACGGTGAGCAGGTAAGTGCTCTGAGCTTTCCTCCATGCCAGTGCCCTCTCTAGGTGCTTCTTTTACCTATGAAGCTGTGTGTGTGCTCGTTCCTTATCCTCCAGTAATTAATGCTTTAAAGTATATAGCCTTATATGTGTGTATGCATATGTGTGTACATATCTTTTATATGCAGGATATTATTTCATAGACATAATTTGGAAAACCAATTTTTGAGAAAGTAGTGCAAAGAAGATTGTATATTCACCAGGGCAGTATTGTGGAGTGACTTGAGTCCTCTCCATTCAAGACTTATGGTAAGTATTACTTCAAAGACCCCTTGACAGAATGACCCCCCAAATCTATCTAGGGTCTATCCCCTCCTGTCTTCCAGATGCATAGGAAGTAGCATTTTTGAGCAATAGCCCTGCTATTAGAGATATTAAAGTAGTGACAAAAGTAAGATTGCAAAGATCAATAGGCCATGATGGGAGGTACTTGACTTAATATGGAAGAAGAAACAACTGCAGTGGATTTTCTTTGATAATCTGCACTTGCCTCTCCTTCCTTCACTCACTCTCTTAATGATAATATTTTCATGGAATATATTCATTTACAAATACCAAAAGCAAAACTAAAATTCCCATTCCTAACAGGAATTTCTTTAAATATGTGAAATTAAGAAAAAGAAAAGATATATAATAGTTTTCTATTTTTAAGCTTTGCTTTGGGTTTTATTTCTAAGGTCTACATTGCTAGTCAAAATTATTATTATTATCAGTATGTACATCCAAGTGATTGGAATTTCTTACTAAGTGGTGCTGTCTGAATTTAAATAAAATTAATTATAATTACTTAATGTTGTCAAGTGTCCTGTCACTCTCATTTGCTAAATTTACTTAGACGTGAAATAACTTTGTTTACAGGTGGCTTATCTGAGTTAAGATGAATTCCATATCTTAAAATTAGGTAATTTAGCTTTCAAATAGCTTTTTATCTATTCATTATCTCCTCATTCTGGTCTAGTATTTTTCTTTGACAAGAACAAACTGAGTCATTTAGTTTGTAAGGTTTTCCCCAGCTTCCTTAGTTTCACTAATTATACTCATCTGGGGAAACACTGAATTTTAAGTTTCAATTATTTTCAGAAAATAAATTTCTAATTTATATGTATATCTTTTCTACCTTAAAATTATCACCTCCTAATATATCTCCATTATGATGAAACATATTTTAAAATTATTCATTAAGTCTTTTTTTATCAATGCTATATTTTCATGTGACAAGCAGTTAACTCTTCCACCAGTGTGAGCAAAAATGACCCCACCCTTTGCTGGCCACAGCATTCTACATCCCAAATCTCCCATTGCTCTGCCTTCACAGACTACAGTCACACTTGATTCACAAGCATTTGGTTATGAATTGAACTTTGGCTTGGAATGTGATGGTATTCTGATGACACACAAATACTTTCACTTCCCTGCGTGACGCCTTCATTCCTCTTGTTTTAAAAATACAACCACTAGTTTGGCCATTTTCCTTTAAGGATAACCTAACCAACCAAATTCTTGGGCAGGAAAATTTAACCACACCCTCTGAAATCACTCATGGCTTAATGAGTTGAGTCTGTTCTTCATAAAGTCAGAATTTCATCATATGTCTATAAGATGCTTTTATCCAGGCCTCAAATTATTTCTTTTGTACATGTTTCTAAGGGAAATGAAATCAAGTCTGTCCAAAGTTGGCTTCTCTGCACAAGGGAATTGTGTGGTTGATATGAGAAGCACTAAAATTCTTTATTCAGCAAGAGACTAATCTGTGGATGCATCACACTCTAGGCAGAAATGTATGATTTCAGTTGTTGATTGGATCCGCACTTTCCTTTAACACAACTTCAGCTGTTGCTTTGGAAGCCTAGACGTTATCAAACTTTCAGCTAGTCAGGGGTGAATCCTCCTACACTCTGTGCTTTATTTAAATGCAGAGTGTGATGCTGACACAGCCCCTTCCACATTTTAAGGAAGTTAAGTCCCCATAGCAGGATTTTCTTTTACAGAAGGATTTATTTTGTGTGTTGTGTGTGTGTGTGTGTGTGTGTGTGTGTGTGTGTGTGTGAGTGTCTGCTGCTGCAAGTGCGGGAAAGCAGAAGTCTGAAGAGAGTCACTGTAAGTCCCTTATCCTGTACAAGAAAGTCTTTGTAAAGCATTCTGGACAATGAGTGATAAGCAGCCACCAGACCTCATTAAGTCTTTGTCTCCAGATAGCTTGGAGACATGATAGCCCAAGAAGACAGATAAGTATTTCCAATGTAATTGAAGTCATAAGCTGTAGTCATTGCTTCTCTTTGCCTGAAGTTCAGGCGTTTGTGCTTCCCTGAGATGCTGATCTACAATGAAGTTTTTGAACTTCTTTCGCCAAAACAGGAAGTTATGGCTCACTGATGGTGTCAAGAATTGGCATTGCTGTGATAGGGACATCACAACCAGAATTACCTATCAGAACTGAAAGGTATATGGAGCCAGTTCTTCAGCCTTCTCATCTTTCAGTCACATTTCCAGAGAGGGAACTTTCTTACTTTTTGAAATAGAAACAGATTTAACTAAGTCAGCACTTTTTGGAGACAATAAGGCTAGGCTCTGAAATTTAAAAGAAAAATCATGCACTTCTGTGGCAAAAGGCAAAATATCATCTGAAAATAAAGACAAACTGAAGCTCTAAGTACGATGACAATCAAGATCTAACAATACACACCTATAGCCACTTAACATCCACATTTTAGCTTCTTTCTTCTTTTGCTGTGATGAGAAAATACTCTAAGAAATGCTACTTAAGAGAGAGATGGTTTATTCTGACTCACAATCCAAGGGTACAGTAAAGCATTACCAGACAGCCAAGGCAGTAGGCAGCTGGTCACATAGTGCCCACAGTCAGCAAGCAGAGAGAGGATAAATGTATGCTATGGCTCAGCTTCCACACTCCAGCTTACATAATTATTATGAGTCTTCCCATGTCAATGAACATAAACAAGATAATCCCCACAATTATGTCCAAACTTCTACCTTACAGGCAGTTCTTAGTTCTCCCAAGCTTGTAATTAGCACTGTTTATCATCCCCACGTGGAGTGACCCTAGATATTGATATGAAATAAATGTCTAATTTGGGCAAAGTTTCGGGCATTCATAATGTGCCTCACAAGAACCTACTACTCATTCTTTATGGCAACCTTTATCTTGGTAAGATCTTGTTATCACCACACAACACAAGATGAGATTGTGCTCTGTTTTACTTCATGATAAGTTGTTTATTTGCACAATATTTTAATAACCCCAAGTTAAGCAATGTAGGATGCAAAACAATACTTATGATTTTGTTCCTCTGGTTTCTTTAATATGTTATTGATGCAAACAACAGCATGACTAGACCTACATCGGGGTAACAAAAGAACTAACTTCCTAAAACATACTCTCTCACCTTACCAACAAATACAACCAAGGCACACCCTAATTTGCTCGTTGTCTTCAAATCTGTCCCTACACTCCCAGAATATGTAACATAGTCTTTCTCTGAGTTCATGGTTTAACTTCCTAACTGGAATCCATGTTTTCCCTCTCTTCTCCTTGCTGTCTGCCCATATCTGATCAGCCACATTCCTTTCTTAAACATAAACCAAATTTGCCTTTCTTGTTCAACACTTCCAATTGATTTCTAACTCACTCAGAAAAAAGCCAAACTCATTCATCTAATGGATAGATGAGGTGGCAGTAATCCATGAATAAAGGGAAGAAGAAACAATAATTATAAAGATTATTTTATTAAATAATTTTGGTTTGAAAGAACCTAGATGGATTAAATGAGGCATGTAAGTCTGGGAAATTAACTCTCTCTTTTAAGTAATACTATGAGATCCATAGTAACTCCAGTGCTTACTTCCCTTTGCTGTCCCAGACCTTATTCAGGTCTGCCAAAAAAGTGCAAAGGAAATGCTTTGTTCGTACTTGATTTTGGACTATATAAGGGGAAAATCACATATCCAGCCTAAGAGATAGTAACTGGAAAGAAACAATATACCAAAGGTGCCATATGTGACCTAGAAGGAACTGTTCTCTAAATATCAACAGTGATTTCAATGCAGATAGCAAAAATGTAGTAAGGAAAGGCTAGTGAAGTTATAGCACCCGTTAGGGGCCCAAGCTAGTTTTGGTTTTCTTTTTATCATGTGAATAGAGAATATAAAACCAAACATCCAAATGGGCTTCTGAGACCACTGTGTTTATAGATCATGTCTCTGTACTTCTCTAGAATCAACCCATGGGAAAGCAGGCACCATTTTAGGGATGAGTTGTGTCCTCTATCCACTGCCAAGAAGCCCTTTCTGTCATCTTCTCCTTACTGTTTGCCTGCGGGAGTACAGTCCAGAGACTCTGGACAAGCTTTGACCACTCCCCCAGGTTATAATTTTGGGAACAGAGTCCCATAACTCTGCATCCACGATGATGATCACCTTCTGAGACCAGTTGTAGGTTGACTATACCCATCCTAACTAGTAAAACCATTGCCCAGTCTTGATATCCTGCAGCCTCTGCTGCCCCCTGCTGTTACCTACTGAAGTTACCTTACCCATAATTGGAGACAAAGTTCCACAGTAAAACTCAAGAAACAGCTGTGGAGGCAAACTGCATAGAAAGTACTGTGTAGAGAGCTGTGACACAATGTCATGAAGTTCTTCAATAAAAACTTAACATTCAGGAAAAGGCATTCATTTTACTTAAAAAAAATCTCCTAATAGCTAGCCAAACAACCATGGAACTGCCACCAAAATGTTGATTAGAAGCACAGAATAAACAGAATTCTCTGATGACAGAATTTTAAAATAAGAGTTATACAGATAATTTAAAATAGTTAAGATGAAGTTCATTGTTTTTACATAAATGATAGTAATTTTCCCTCCTTTAGAAAACATACTATTTGATTCTTTAAATTCCTTAAATAAAAATATGTGGGTGCCTCTGTTTAGCCCAAAGTCAACCTCCTAAAGCCGCAAACTGAAATAAAAGGAGTAAAGATTAGGACTGTTTTATAATATCTAATTTTTTCCATCAGCTATCAATTCATTCATCAAAGTGTCCACAAAATCTTGAGTTATAAAGAATTAAGATTTTTCCAAGAATCCCAGAAAATAGCCTCTAAATTGCCACTGTCTGCTTATGAAATTCAAGGACTATGACATATTTCTCAACTTCTCTAATATTTTTTTGCTTTTGACTAAGCGCCCACTAGAGAACTATTTTGTCTTCTTCTGGGGTTTCATTTAAAGAAACGCCTGGTAATAAGATCATTTTCACGTTCTAGGAGGACATCTGTTTCCAATTCCATTCCTGGAAGAGAGGCAGAATTTTGAACAATTCAGATCCATTTGACAGTACCCCATCTTTGTTTCCATTGGCGAAATAAACTTCTTAAATGTTCAACTTTCCCCTAAATGAATTAATACCTATAATTTGTGCTCTTGTCTAATCTAATGTTCCCAAGCTGGGATAATTTCTACTCAATAATTTCCCCACAGCTGCTGGGTAGTAAAGGTGTTCTGTGCATTGTTTTTATGTGGCTGCATAATGCGATCAACGCAGAAACCACATTTTAATGTTTCTGAATCTGTCTTTTTTGGATGCCCATAAATTGGATATGTACTCAGGGCCATGTGGGTGTTTTTTTTCCACTGCAATAAACTGCAATGAAACCTTGGGAGTTATGATGTACAATCTTGGACTACAGGGTGATACTTTTGACATTCAAATGTCTCTAAGAGATGGAAAATTCTAGTTTTTTATTGCTCCTCTTAAAATTTTCATAAGTTTTGTAGAATTAAAAACTGTTCTTCAGACTTCTTAGAAGTCTTAAGATCTTGGACTACTAGGAATTAAAATGTCTCCATCTTGTATAACATATAGAGACCCTAAAAGTAAGTTATTTGAGTTGAAGCCAGGAGTAAGACTGGTACTAATACAGACAAGTATCAGAAGGTTTCTGATGGTCTTGATGTTTACCTTCAGGTTCTTCTAGGTACCAAATGGATGAATTGTTCTTATTTTCTGAATATAGCTAATATTTTCAAGACTGTTCTTTCAAAAACAAGTTTCTTTGTTTAAGCATGTTTTTGTTTCTATTCATATGTGTTTGGGGGAAGGAGGATGCAGTGCACAGGAGAGTACAGTTATGGGCGAAATACACAAAAGTACATGAGATCCCCTGGAGCTGGCTTTGCAGGTCATTGTGAGTCACCAGATGGAGAAGCTCAGAATCATAGTTGGATCCTTTGCAAGGGCAATAAGTGCTGTCAACCATCGAGTCTTCTCTCCAGCATGCAAGTTGTTTTTTTTTTTCTTACTGGATGACTTTGTAAGTCCTTCTACTTAACATGGCCTAGCCTCTCGCAGTTACTCATGACCCAAGTAGAATCCTCTGGCTTCTTTCTTCATGATGAAGCTTTAATCATTTTACAGCCCTTCTGAGAAGCATGTGGTCTGTTAAGTGTTATTTAACTTCTCAGTTAACGACTTTTATTCCATTTCAAACCATACTGGAAATGGTATCTCTTCACTTTTATATTACATTAATTGGGCTAATCAGCAACATGGTAATGTAGAACTGTTTAGCTTTTCAATCTCCAGCAGAGAAATTGTTCTCAACACATAATCATCAATTAAATTAAGAATTATCAATTAAATTAAGGTTGATAGCACACCATAAAGACAGTTTTCTCTACACATAAAATTAAAGAATATTTCTAGAATCTTAAATTTTATTATAATAAAGAAATATGCATTCTGTTTGAATTTACAATCTGAATTCTGGTAAAAAAAATTTCTGTACAAATATTTGCTTCTATTGTCAAATTCTAGTTAAAACAATTTTTTGATCTATTATTGTCAAACAAAACTAACTCTGATAGTAATATCAATTAAATGGAGTTCACCAACCTTTTTCTTTCTCTCTTTTTAAAATACATAATATGTTTAATTCTGATTAATATGCTCAGATCTATTGTTCTCCAAAGACAATTTTCAGAACTTATATCTTTAAATACAATGCTTTATATAGCAGTAAATGTTCAAGTGTTTATGAAGTATTTAAGGTAATTACAAAAATAGCTTCCATAAATTAGTTCCTTGAATCTAATCTATAGCAAATTTTGTCTTACTCTTTCAATTTTCTATTGTATAAAATCTCCCCAGTACCAATACTATAAATCTCTGTACTATTTTGGAATATTATCCATTCTCCAAGGTTCTTGGCATAGAGAGATTAGAATGTTACACTCGAGTCTCATTTGCATGACCATAGGTTCACACTCATCAAACTGAGCAGTGACATAGACACATAAAAATAGTCTCCACTAAACCACAACTTTTAAATTTAACTGTTACACTCAAGAACCTCACTCCTATCTGCCTTCCCAGTTCTGGGAATCCCTAGACCCCTAAGCCAAGATCAAGAGAAAAAAAAGTCAAATTCAGCATGGAGAAGGAAAAGGACTCATAATATTAATCAGAAGGCCATCCATGAGGGGTTTGTAGTTAGAAAAGCATTTAACTTGATGATTTGCAAAATCTGGTGAACAATTTATACTTACGTGGATTTATGAAGTACAGAGCAAAGCAGAGTAAAAGAATAAATAGCAACATAGATGATAGATAGACAGACAGATACATAAATATATAGATACATAGATAATAAGCAGATAGATAGGCAGATAGATAGAAAAATGCCATCAATTTGGGCACTTATAGGAGCCAGCAGATATCAAACAGAGGAGCCTCTTTAAGATAGACATCCCAAGTTCCCAGTACGTAGAGTCCCTGGCAGAGCAGGGTATCTTCTTGTGTGAGGCTTCCAAGTAACAGAAAAAAAATAACAAGAAATAGGAAAAAAATCATCAAATGAGGCCCTTGGGGAATTCAGCAGAAACTGACTAGGGAAATTGAGGAAGTGGCTGAAATTTGCAGCTGAGCTTCCACTTTATGACTGAGTTTCCTATGACTGAACTTCTTCTTTCTATGGTAGACACTTTAATATAATAGGATAAGCAACAATAATGTCAGAAGTGTTTTACCTTCTAGCTGTTCTTTATTCTTGGACTGTTTGTTCTTCTCTCTTCCCTGTCACAGAGTTGAGGAAAGGAGAGAGAAGGGTAGTTTATGTTCAGGCAAGAGGCCTTGGAGGACACTTGCTGTGAACAATCTTGGCCTGAAATGAAACAGGTCAAACTTCTTCCAGATTAGCTTCTCAGTGATCTTAAACAGTGCATGATAAGGAACTAACATAACGTGTATCACACTTGATATTACAGGAAAGACTTGAGACCAGCGTGCTGTCTGCAGGTAGATCACACATTTGTTAAGCTCCTGCTGTTGACCCAAATTTGATAGGCATTTTCTGTGTTCTATGAGCCATCACTCATCTCTACCATGGTGCAGGCCTGTTTTGTTTGATCATCATTTTTTTCAAAATATATTTTTAATTAAAATAGAATTAATTTACATCAAGTTGCCCTCCCTTTTTTTTCCTTCCAGCCCACGCCCAGGTACCCTCACTCCTACCCCTCCTATGCCCCTCCACTCTCAGTTGATAGCCTCTTCTTTGATTCTTATTGTTACTTACACACACACACACACACGCGCACACACACACATACACACACACTATTACAACCTGCTCAGCCTGTTATTGTTGTTCATGATTTCAGGACTTACCGCTCTACATTGTACAGCCAATGAGGAGGTTCATCCCTTGGAGAAGCTAATTCTCCTTTTCCCAGCTATCCTTAGTTAACCTGTAGTTCTTTGTCTAGCTATGGGACTCCATGTGATTTTTCTTTCTCCACATTATCATGTCAATTCACATGGCCATTGTTGCTGTCTTGTCAATGCAGTCATTTCTAGGATAGACTATTTTACAGTAGACTTCCAGGTATTCTTGATCTTACAACCTCTCTGGCCCATCTTCTGTGATACTCCCTGTGTCATAGATACAAAAACTCTGCTATAGATGTATCCATTAAGGGTGGCTCCCCATGAGCTGTTGGTTGCTGTGTTATGTCCAGGTATGGTTTTCTGAGATGGTCTCCATCAAAGAGAGACTTCTTTGATGAGGACCGGTAGCTATACTTATCTGTGGGTATGAGTATAAAATTTGAATATAATATGGAATTTTGTTGGTCTAGCTAAGTGGAATTAGTAGATTCTTTTCTAGGGTACATAAATAACCTCACTAACTTTTTCCAGTGCCAAGCATGATTTCCTGTCTGTTGAGTAGGCCTAAAGTCCAATTAGATAGCTGCTGGTTACCACCAACATGAAAATGCCACTTATAATTTTAGGGTTGCTAGTCACTGTCAAGGTTTATAGGTGTTGCAGCTTGGTAGAAAAATTTAATTGCTTGCCTTCCTTGGAAGCTTTCATAGTGTACTATGGACATTGGGAAGGAGGCTTTCAGGTCAGAGCCACCTTGAGTAACTCAAGTCCTATGCCCAAGTGTGCAGAGTCTTCAGCATTAGGGCCATCACTCAGCTCCTAAAGAATGATCAAGAGCTACACTGATAGTCTGTAATGCTTTCCGAGTGATCTGGACTACCCTGACCAATCATTTAAAAGCAAATTTTCACGTCTTTTCATTGAGCTTTCTGCTAGTCTGTGGTTCTTCTGGGTAGTATTGTTAGCCTAAGTAGCATAAGTTCCTTTAAGATGTGTGTGTGTGTGCACGCGCGCGCGTGCACGCGCATTCGTGTGCGTGCATGTGCGTGTGTGTCATATATAATTTGGGGCAGATGCAAAGAATATGATTCCTTTAGGCTTTATCAAACACCCTTGATGTTATTAATTAAGTTCAAAAAGTAAATTCTTATTAATTGTCCATCATATGACCCTTAGAATCATGCCTTAATACTTTAGCCCTTCATCCTGGCTTCCTTACTCTCTTATTAAATATGATTTATCTGTATTTGCAGGTAAATCTTCGCTGAAATGCAGTCAACTCATCCTTTCTTCCCACAAGTCCTCATAAATCCATTTTGGTCTTCCATCCTGAGTTCCTAACCTTTCTTATAGCAGATTGGTCCATATTTCTAAGCAAATCTTTGTTAGATGGTAATTGATTCCTCCTTTATTCCAAGTCCCAAGAAATCTCATTACTAACTTGTAAAATACTTAAAATCCCACAGATACTAGTGCAAAGGTCTCAGGTTCTTTTGCTTCTAACAAACACAGCTGCAATAGATTTTCCAGCTTGGGCAGAGAGACCGAAGTCCTGACCTGGAGGGATCTCTCTGAAAATAGTGAAGACTCCATACCTCAGAAGTAGAAGTATGCACAGTGGGTATTAAACAATTAGTTCAATGAAAAAAGTCTATTTTATATTATGAGCCTTGCTCTAATATGAGGGAGAATTATTTCAAAAAGTGAGTAGATTAGTAAGATTTTTAACGTTTTCAAAGGCAAATTACCATGACCATCTGCTTTGAAATCTGTGAGCACTGGAAGTATGATTTGAGCTAATATATTCCAGATTTTAAATTCTCTTAGAGAAGAGAGGCTACTTATGTATCTTATTCTCTTGTCTATATATAAAATGCAGTTTTGGCTTTTGGTATGATGCCCTGGGCAGTTTTCAGGAAGACGAAAAAAAAAGCAAAACTAGATAAGATGACTTTTGCAAAAGTCTCTTCATTAGTAATCAGCGTCATGGCAATGCTGATTTATGACTGTCTTCTGAGTGGCTGGAACAGAATTCCAAACTAATGTCATTTCTGCTTTCAAAGGACTCTATCTTCAGGACCTCATTTAGCATGAGGATAGAGAAACACAGATAAATGTCTTATCAGGCGAAAAAGTAATTTCATGTTCTTGCAGTCTTTCCTCTGTCTATTCAAATGCTAGCTGCCCTTTCATCTCCTACAAATGGTTTTCTCTTAATCCGCAAGAAACTAGCCCATTCTGCCTAACAACATCATTATATTTTGAGTGAATTATCACAGAACAATTAAAAGCTGGTCTCATGTGGCACACACTTATCTTTGGCTGTTTGTTTCAAAATTTCATTCAGCTGTGTCCTCCACTATTTCCTCATTTTGTTGAATGCTCCTGTCAGCTTCCAGCAAAGAAAATAACACAGTAGGGGGCAGGGCAGAAGTCACAATAGTACAAGACGCCATTGCTGCTCCAAACAATGTTCTCCATTATAGTTCACTGAGCTAATGACAATGCATTACTTTGTTTAAAAAAAAGGGGTACTATCGCTGCAGCAAACCATCCTATAATATTAACCATGTGGGTGCTCAGACCTTTCCATATATAAAGGAAGAACTGTTTACAAAATCCTGTTTTGTCATGGGTTGTAATTTCAAGATGACCTTTACAAATAGGTTTAATGTGTTTTAAGGAGGCATATTACAAGCAAGAACAATGTCCTGAAACTACATTTTTATTTGATTGATTGCAAAAGATGTGACTTTAGACGATATAATTTAATTCCTCTAATTTCCTGTGTCTGTAAAAGAACAGAGATCTGTGAAGTTTTTAGTACTAAAATTAATATGTCTGACTTAGGGATCCACCTGAGGAGAAACTGTAAAGGAGAGAGGTACAGCTACTAGAAACCACAATTAAGGTGTTGTACCTCGGAATTCCATTAAACCCCAGTGTTGCAGTTCATGTCTATTGCTGTGATAAAATGTCTTAACTAAAATCAATTTAGGAAGGAAAGAGTTTATTTGGCTTGCAGCTCTGGGTTACAGCCCAACCTAGCAGGGAAATCACAGAGCAGAAGCTAGAGTCAGCTGATCACTGCTTCCTGCCTGCTTGCTGTTTCTGCTCTTATCTTGCTTTCTCCTGTTCTGTATAGTTCAGTGCCTCCCATCCAGGGAAGGGTGTTGCCAACAAGAGGCTGGATCAGTCCAATTGACAACCAAGACAATCCCCCACAGACATGTTCACAGGCCAATCAGATCCATGAAATCTTTTATTTGGGATTTCTTCCCAGGGGATTACAGGCTGTGGCATGATGACATTTAAAACTAATTATCACACTTGACAATAAAAAATACATAAAAGGATGTATCTCTGTCTCTGTCTCTCTGTCTGTGTGTGTGACACACTCTCTCAAAGAGAGAGAGAGTAAGAAGGGGTAGTAATAAACCTTCAGCTAATTCTGGAGGGTTGTTGTTTCATAAGCTTACCTATTATAACAGAAGTACTATTTCTTGTTTGATCACTTAAGGGAAGCCTTGAGCACCATAGCTGTATTTAGACCATATTCTAAAACCCTCTGAGAAAACACGTTTGGTCACTCAAGCGTTCTCTGATGCTTATGACAGGGCAGCGTGAAGCATGCTTTTAGTGACACCAGTACAGATAGTTTGACAGGACAAATATGATGTCAGTTATTTAAACACAAGGCAGTCATAGTTTTACAATTGAGTAGAATCCTAACTTGGCTGTTATCACTGCTAAATAGCATAGAACTCTCTTGCATACTGTATGAACATATACATACAGCAAATTCTGTGAAGTAATTCTTTGACTCATTGTATAGCAAGTGCCTTCTAGGCTAAGAGTTGTGATTAGTCACTGGAGACACCAAGCCAAATGTGCTTTCTATGTATCCGCACTCAGAGCATGGTACAGGAGACATACACACAAAGAGAAAATTAGGCATCTACTGCAGACAAGAAGAGGTAGACCCAGTTTTCCAGTGCTCCCTAGCTGAGTACAAGTATAAGCTAGAGAAAGTCGACAAGGTACAACTTGAAAGAGGAAAGTAAACTGCTTAACATCACAGAAAATGGAATGGTAGAGGGCACCGTAATCCTCACCAACAGGAACACGGTCCAACATACCATGTCCCCATTTGAACAACAGAAAGTAGTGTAGGCATATTCCCACTCTGAATCAAATAGAAGTCTTTCTTGACAATATCAATCTGAAACAAAGGAAGTGTGTGCATGTTTGGGAGCCACCAAAACCCATGCCGAATAGGAAACAAGCTGCTTCTGCATCATGTGTGGTGCTTGGCTCCCCACCCAATGGCAAAGGGCAGTTGAGCAGCACTGGAGACCCAGTAAACAACCTGACTGGGGGATTCTCTTTGTCCCTGCAGATCTAACCCTCTTTTCTTACCAAGGAACCAGAGTGAGAGAATCCAGTAGGAAAAGGGACCCAGACACAGTGAAACTGTCCCCTGAATCACATTTTGTCATCTGAAGAGGGGGAGACACCCTTTCCTCATAATGGACATCAATCATCCCAGGATAAAGAGACTCCTTAGTCTGCGGACAGCACCACCAGAGTCTGGTAGGATTGCTAATGGCCTAGGGATAAACTGAGAAGAAAAAAGGAGCATTGCCAAGACTTAAAATAATTGAAATTAAATTGTTTTAAAACAAGTTCTTCCCCCCCACTCTGACTCTCTCTGTGTCTCTCTCTTCCTCTCTCTCTCTCTCTCTCTCTCTCTCACACACACACACACACACACAAATGCCAAGTCTTGGTGAGGATGTGGGATAACTGCAGCCCTATAGCTTACTAGAAGAAATGTTTGGCATAAAATTATACAACTCAGAGATTCCACTCATAGGTGTATGTGAAAGAGAGTCAAAGACAAGTGTTTAAGTTCAAACTAAACTTGTACATAAATGTCCATAACAACACTGTTAAGATTAGCAAATAGGAGAAACTATCTAAAGGGTCATCCACAGATGACTAGATTAATTATAATATGGTAAATTCAGGGCTGGAGAGATGGTTCAGTGGTTAAGAAGACTGACTGTTCTGCCAGAGGACCTGTGTTCAATTCCTTGCACCCACATAACAGCTTCTAACTGCCTGTAACTCCAGTTCCAGGGGAATCTGACACTCTCACAGAGACATACATGCAGGCAAAACACCAAGGCACACAAAATAAAATTAAATAGATCATAAAACATACAGTATATTCTTACAATAGAAAATTATTCAGTTATACATATGGACAAACACTCATGATATAACATGGATGAATATTGAAACTATGCCTACTGGAAGGAACCATTCAGGAAAAGTCACATATTTTATGGGTCCACAGACATAAAAATGTTAAACATATAAAGAGGGCTAAGTGGTAGAAGCCAGGGAAGTGATTCCCAACATGTAGAGGAACTCTATTGGTCACAATGGAAGGGTTCTAAAATGTGTGATAAGTGAGCTACAATGTGGATCATTCTAAAACCCACCTAGATATGCATATAAAAAATAAAGCTGAAATGTCACTAAAATCATACCCAGACCTAAGTACTCACTGACACTTGTTCCCTCAATGGATCTCTGTGCTCCCACCATCTGTTTCACAAGATGGTGTTCTAATAGGACAGAGTGATGCATTTGTCTATGTGTATAGAGATAGTTATTTAGAAAGCAGTTTGCTCATAGGCCGTACCTATATAACTATTATTTTGCTAAATGGACATAACATATTTTTGCATATTTGTTTTAAATAGTTGAGATTTTGTTCTACAACTCAGTTTTCAGGCTTCACCGAACCACTGAAAGTTAGGATTATAAACTGAAAGTTGTTATGAGCAACAGGTCAAATTGTGACAGTCAACAAAATTCTTAAGCTATCATCACAAAGTTCTTTCCTTCACTGTTATTACTGGATTCAGCTTTAAGAAATTAATGCATTTCCTGAAGTTGTTGCCACTGGGGGGAAACTGTTCTCTAGTTAATGGTGTGGAGCTAGAAGTAAGAAGCATAACTCGAAACTGTCTATAGACACCCAATTGCTCTCCCTAAGGATGTTGGATGCTGCATTCTGCTTTTCTATCATAAGTCACATTGAGTAAAATGCTGTATAGACGTGCTCCTGGAGCCAACCTCGCAGGAGTGATGATATTTGGGGGGTGGGGTTGCTTATCACCAACCTTTGACTGTTAAAGTCTTAAAACAATGAACTCTGAGAAACTGAAATTTCCTCAGGAGTCTTATACTGGGATGAAGAAAAAGATGGGACTGTAGTGTCAGCCAGGAGGGGGCTCATCTCTGAAAGATTTGACACAATTCTTATAACTTGTCAGACCATCTTGCTGAAGGCCCTGAAATGTCATTAGACAATGAAAATGTGTAGGACCAGGAACTGCTTAGTTTTCTATTTTTGCCTTCTATTTAAATTTTAACCTCGTGTCAGATCTGAAAGACAGACCTGCAGTCACATTGAATAAATATCTATTGTCTGCCTATCATTATTACTTCATCTGTTTAATTATACTACCGAGGATAAGATGCTATTCTTGGCTTATTAGGACTTCCAGGCTCTAACATGTGTCCCAACAGCACTGGTAGCACAGAAGAGAATAAAGAGACAACAGAAAGAACACCTTGAATAGGTCTCCCCAAGTTTTAATTTATACTTCTCACATCTTCTAAAAGTTTTGACTCAACATGAGAGCCACAAGTCCCTCACCTAATTTGTTTCACCTGTAATTACACTGTTTAGAGCCAAGATTCTGTGTTCAGCAATTAAACCACGTAGGAAGGCCACATTTCTCTTCTTTATTTCACCAGGAGAGAATGATAATGTTGTGTAATCTATTCTTCTGTCAATCCCAAATGGAAGTGAAGAAAAGTAAGGACTATGAAAAAGCATGCTGGACACCGTGCCAGAATAAATGGCTCTGCTCACTGCCTCAGCCACGGCTCTGCTCACAACCTCAGCCACGGCTCTGCTCACTGCGTCAGCCACAGCTCTGCTCACAACTTCAGCCACGGCTCTGCTCACTGCATCAGCCACGGCTCTGCTCACAACCTCAGCCACGGCTCTGCTCAATGCCTTAACCATGGCTTCTGCCACAAGTATTCTTTCACTGCCACAGCCAGAACCTGGGCCAGAACATCCCCACTGTAACCACCATGTGAAGATTTCATCATTGCTGTCAGTGCAAACTATAAATACCAATATGAACTCCAAAGAGATTTGTCGCAGAGGGAGGATGAATATTCCAGTATCTGAAACTACCATTTACCAGGAAGACACATGGTGTCTTTGAACAAACAAGTTATTCCTGGGTAAGTGTCTCAGTCTAAAGAGACAGAGGTAAACAGAGTTGCCATTTTAGGAAAAAGAAATTAACATCTGTTAGCAGACTTTGGTCTGATTTATAAATCCAGCTGAAACAGTACAGAAGTTAAGGTGGTTCTGTATCCTTGCCATCTCCGGCCCCTCTCAGTTGTCACTGTGTGGAGCTGACCGTATTCACATTCATGTCTGTCTTTCTGGAAATACATGTTTATGTTCAATGTGTAGCTTTCATTTGTAAAACATTTCTGCTTTGTAGCTTTCTTTTAAAATTAAGTTTTGCCCATGTCTAAACAATTTCCATGTAGCACAACAAATGGGTCATAAATGTTCTTTTCCTGTTCTGTACTTCTCTACATGTGTCTTGCAAACTTACAAGAGCAAAAACTATGAGATAAGGTTTTCTGAGTGGGAAATAGGGATTTCTGCATGGGACTTTCCAAGTCAGAAAGTAATTGTTTCTTTTTGCTACATCTGGCTATTATTAAACACTGTATTTCTGCTGTACTAAAGTAAGAAGATGTCTCACCATTACTTAAATTTCCATGTTTAATAAAGTTTAGCAATGTGCACGAAAAACTTCTTGCTCTTTATATTCTTTTCGAGGAAATATTGCTTTAAATCCTGGTTCATTGTTTCTCTGATATGTTTTGAGTATTAAGAAAATATGTTATTTTTCTTATATATTTTATATTTTGAAAATATTTTCTTTGGTTGTCATTTTCTTTTGACTTTTATGTTATAGAGAAGTTGTAATTTTCATGTGGATCAATTTTAAACATTTTGCCTTCTGGCTTATGATTTAGAAAACTTCTCCATTGTATATTTATTTTAAAAAGAACATATATACACAAGAGATTGTTAATAATCATAATTACCATGCTGTATGCCATAACACGAGAACTCACTACTTCTGTCAACGAAAAATAAAATAAAATTTAAGAAAACATTTCGTTAATGTTTTTATTTTTGTATTTGAATGTTTATATTTATGTTACTCTTTGAAAAAAAGCATCAAATAGGGCTCTAGTTCTATTCCTTAAAAAACATAGCATGATGGTATATCTGAACTTGCGATATTTCTAACAAATCCTCAATGATTTTGATATCATCTCTATCAAACTCTCTCTCTCCACAATTTCATTTGTTTATTTTTTATTTTTGCTTACTTTCACCTTCCTTTAGCTCTTTAAATTATTTTAATGTGGTTCCTTAGGAGATTTTTATTTTGTTCTGATATTTCTGTTTGAATTTTGAGACTGGGTCTGATCATTTACTCTGGAAGGCCTGGAACTCACTACATAGACCTCTGTTTCCAAAATGCTAGGATTAAAAGCCCAATTATGGCCAGCCCTCCCTAAGACTCTTTAAGTTAATAAAAAAATGTTTTAGTACCTTTTACTTTTCTGTATCAGAATATTTTCAGACATTTTCATATTTGGATTTTCACCTGAGTTATGTAATTTAAAGACAACAATGAGGACCGTAAGAGAGACATACATAGATCTAATCTACATGGGAA
>LOJH01020749.1:1625-20609 GCA_001685095.1 Ellobius talpinus | reverse complement strand
TTCCATATTATAAGGGAAGGTGTTCAATCTATTTCAAATAGTAGGTTTCAACTCTATCCTCCTGTTTCTCTCTCCAGAATACTGGTATAACAGACATGTATACCACACTCTTTTCTATTTCTATTGATTTCCTTGTTAATTAGTGTTGTTTTAGCTTATTCTGTATTTTCATTTTTTAATTTCTTTCCTCTTTGCTGTTGGTGCTATGGTAATTACTGTCAGTTGGTTAGTGCTGTAGTTTTTTTTTCTTGTCTGTTTACATTTTGTTTTTGAAACTATTAAATTTATTCTTTATAAACGAGACTATGGATTGATCCCAGTCCTGCCTGTAATCTTTTTAGCTGAATGCATTTCTTCTAAGCTGTATAATTAACAGTTAAAAAATGTGACTCAGTTTCGCCTGGATTTAACTCTGTCTAAACCCTGATCAACAATTAACAAATAAATGAGAAGAAAAGGCCTTCTATATGGTAGCTTAGCCCCCACAGGTATGACTGAAGTTCCCATTAGCATACTTCACTTAGTAGCAAGCAGGACACAGAAACAAGTGATTATGGCTATGTCAGAGGAGCAGCAGGTGGCAACTGAATTTCAAGGTGTCAGCCCACCTGGAAGAAACTTATGGGCAAGTCTCAGAAAGCTAAGAGTCCTAGACCTCAGACCCCGAAATGTCTTTTCTTTCTGCTGTGCCTTTACATATTTGTTGCTGCTAGCTTTCTCTGGTATCTGGCATGGTGTGAATGAGATCCCCACTGCCTGTAATGTAGTGTGTTTATCTCATAAAAACATCCCATTCTACTGGGCATTTTTACCTGTGGATTACTATAAAGGTGATTTCTTCTCATGCTTTTCTGTCTAATTGATAATAATAATATTAGTTTTAAGTAGAGTTTTGATGATTAAAATTAAAACAAGGAAGTGTCACACTGTTACAACACATGAGTTTCTATTGAAGAGCTATATAGACTGTGGCTTAGGTTAATGATTAAGAGGAACAACTGAGTCCCTGTTAGACCAACTAGCTTAAATTCTTCTCTTTTTTTGGAGAAGAAAGGGTTTATTTCAGCATACAGGTCCACATCACACTCTATCAGTGAGAGAAATTGGATTAGGAACTCAAACAAGGCAGGAACCTGGAGGCAGGGACTGATGCAGAGGCCACGCAGGAGTGCTGCTTACTGACTTGCTCCTCATGGCTTGCTCAGTCTACACCCAAGACCACTAACTAGCCCAGTGGTAGCATTGATTACAATGAGTCGGACCCCCCCACATCAATCACAAATCATCATTCTTTTAACCTTAATTTTGGAGGATGTGTTCACAGGTTTCAGGGTGCATCACTACCGAAACGAAGCTTTGAGGAAAAAAGAAAACCCAAGGAGACTTTCTACAGTTTTAGAAGAGCAAATAGTTGAATGCAGAACTTTTTAAGGTCAGGAAAAAGAACAAAACAGCCCCATTATTACTAGTTGAGGCACTTTTCTGGTTAGGATTAGTTGATGACCAAAGGTGATGATTGTACCCATCGATCTCCTAATATAAAAACTATTGATGTTTTTATGTACTGTAAAGATTTAAAGTAGAGCCAATTAATTCTTTTTCATATATAAAAGGTTTGGTTTGGGATTCCTTATAAGATTAACTTTCAAGGTAAGTACTAAAGTGACTAGCCCTTTCTGTGAAACTCCAAAATGCAGCCAGCCAGTAAAAGACCTGACTGAAAAAAAATCTTGCTTGCTTACATGGTTTATCTATAACAGATATCTGGCATATGTATGTGTGTGTGCTCCTTGGATAGATTTTTAGCTGTCATATGTAAAATGCTTAATCATGTAAGGGTTATGCAAAAACTGTTTGTTTTGTATTCATTGTACTCATTCACTTGAAAATCAAAATGCAACCACACTGCAATGCCTATATTGCCTGAAGAAATTGAGTACATAACCTATAGAAAGAAAGTATACAGTAGAAAAAAATCCAGAAGAACATAGAATAAAGATGGAAACTATCAAGAGAATGTGCGAGCGTCTTTTCCCTAACCCCCTCAGGTAGAAAAGTCCTAGTACATGCCTACAACATGGATTCCTTTTGTGCCCTGTGCTGCTAGAGGCTTGTCCCCCAGGCAGCAGTAGACAAGACAAAACAAATATGATTTACATTGTACATGTCATGGTTCTCAACACAGTATGCAGTTAGCAAGAGACTCTCCTTCAAAGCGATAAGACTGAGAACATCACACGAATGCACTTGTCCTTCCCTGGCCTCCCCATTCCTGAACACAGATGCATATATCTGCACAATCACATGTATTACATACATTCCCCACATATATAACTCACATGTATACATACAAAATACTTAAATAAATAAACCTGCAAAAAAAATTCCAAATCAAATACAAAAGGAAACTCAACATAATAAAACCAGGTTTTCAACAAAAGTCTTATTGCCATAGAATGTCAATACAAAATAAATAAATAAATAAATAAATAAATGTTAGTACCTCACCCAGAATTATTTTTAATACTTGCTAGAGAATGAAAGACATTAGAATAGAATAGTAAATCATAAATCTAAGAGAATGTTGGGAAAGTAGATAATAATCAGGAAAGAACTAAACAGTAGAAATTCTATGTTATGGTGTGAACTAGTATATATGATTTAAAGACCTCCCTGAATTTAAAAATGCTTTCAGTTCTCCAATGAGAAGACTATGGGTAGACAAATGACTAAGAATTTAGAAATAACAGCTACCTATAGGAAAATTCCTGCTTTGGTAAAGAGATGCACAGACAGAAGTTGGAAGAATGGAAAATAATATTTTCAAGCTGATAAAATCTAAAAGGAAAAAGGCATAGTTTCATCAATGTCTAACATATTATACTTTATGAGAAAATTAATCAAAATTAGGAAAGATTTTTCTGGTACACATTGACATAGCTCAGAATTTTTTCAAGGCATGGAAAGCATCCTCACCAGTCACCTATTTGTTGGCTAACATATGTGAAACACCACAGCTGCCAGTACACAACTTCATGAAGCAAACACCACAGCTTTTAAAAGGTCATTTGGATCTGCAGACAATAAGTGGGCCCTCTAACCAGTTATTCTCAACAGGAGAGAGGTCACTTAAACAAACAACCAAAGAAGAAGGTCCAATTGTACTATGGAGTCTAATTGCACTATGGAGCATACTGATATAACAGTTACATATTATTCCATCCAACAGTTACAGAATATAAGTATTTTTTCTAAAGTAAAGATAATTTTTATTATACTTTACCTTTATCATATTTTAGTTTATTAAGATTTCCAAGTAAAATGCAATGAATAGAAAATATTTCTTCTATCTTATCAGAGTGTTATGGAATAAAACTGGAGAGGATGAGAAAGAACCAGCACCAAATCATTTAGAAATACATCTAGAACAAAGATGTTGAAGAAGAGTGGGTCATCAAAGAAATAAGGGGAACAGTTTAAACTTGCTAGAATAAAGAAAAAATATGTTACAGAGATAAAATTTACAAGAACAGAATGTTAAGGATGATAAATAAAAAGATAATTACTTTACACTATTGATTAGAGTATTCATTAGCATAGTAATTGCTGAAATAACTGTAAACTTTCCATATAAACTAGAAATGAAAATAAAATGTTACAGTATGTTTTCAATTTTGTGTTTAATGAGATTTATTTGTGTGCGAATGTGTGTGTATTTGCATCTCTATATGTTTCTTATGCCTGCTCGCTCTCTCTCTCTCTTTCTTTTTTTGTCTGTTTTTTGTTTGTTTGCTTGTCTGTTATTCCATTTTGTTCTAATTTTCAGATGTGTGTTTGTTCTCTGAGAGAAAGAAAGGGTATGGATTTGCATGGGTATGGAAGTAGAGAGGACCTGGGAGGCATTGAACAAGGGGAAAACAACATCCCCACAGCTCATTGAACATAGAGAAATGAACCTGGTGCCTCCATGGAGCCGTGACCAAACATTCTAGTCACTTTGGTATAGGAAGACAATCTTCAAGTTACAGAAAGAAAAGCCTGGACATCAATGCAGCCACAAAATCCTCCACCTACAATCTTTCCTGCCTACACGATATCCTGGGCAACGATGGCATGACAATGAAAGAAAGCCCATGCCCTACTCTTCCTGGATAGACAGGAACCTGAGACTGGATAGTAAAACACCTTTGAACAGAACCAAATAAAATAGACAAAGCCAAAGAAGAGAGAGAGAGAGAGAGAGAGAGAGAGAGAGAGAGAGAGAGAGAAATGTGTGATATTCTTGCTATATGTGTAGTCCTGTACCTTCTCCATACATTATAAGATGGAAGCAGCTACAGAGACTCCCGAGAAAGGAGCACGCCTGGGTCTTCCTGAATATGTGCTATGGCTATTAGCTTGGTTTTTTTGGGGACTCCTAACAGTGGGAGTGGGGTTGCCTCTTATAGTGGAATATGACTTTACACTGTGTGAAGATACGTCATTGTGATTGGTTTAATGAAAAGCTAAAGAGCCAATAAAAGGCATGATTTTAAGGACATATGAAATCCTGGGAAGAAGGCAAAGTCACGAGTCAGCTGCTGAGAAAAATAGAATGTACAGCAGGGTACCGCATACATTAACTGGAAGAGGTTAATTTAAGTTATAAAAGTCAGCTAATACAAAGCCTAAGCTATCAGTCAAACTTTCATAATTAATAATAAGTTTCCATATGGTTATTTGGAAGCTGGCTAGTGGGGCACAAAAATCTACCAAGAGTCTCTGACTCTTGCCTCCTCTTGGATCTCTATCTTCCCAGTGGGCTGCCTTGTTCAGCCTTGATACAAAAGCTTGTGCTTTGTCTTACTGTATCTTGCTTTGTCAAATTTGGTTGTTATCACTTGGAAGCATGCTGTTTTCTGAAGGGAAGTAGAGGAGAACAGTGGCTCTGGGTGAGAGGTGTGGTTGCAGGGAAAAGTGGACAAGAATAAAATGCAGCTATGATGTATTCTATGAGGAAAGATTAGATTTTCAATAAAAATATCAGAAAATATATTGTATGAAAAAATCAGTAATAGCTTCTACTGCATGTCTTATAATGAAGCCCTCACACATTTATGTCTACATATACAAATGAGATGAACAAAAATATGTTTGCATATGATTTGATTTTTCTTTATAACTCAGTTACATGTTTCAAGTTTCAGGACTAAGATTTAACTTATTCAACAGGTGTCTGAAAATATATGACTATCATTGACTTATGATATTTCAAACAGATAGTTTATAAATGTGATTATGTTTACCCTCTGCTTAGTTAGACTCTACACTCTCCAATATGGTTGGTGACAACAAGCAGTAACTATATAAATTTCAAATTACTCAGATGTAATTTTCTTTTGGTATGAAAAGTAACAAATTATCTGAATTACTAGGCAAATAAAATTAGTTTATAAATCATAAAATTGGAAGATTTTACAATATGTAGCTTGGTAAGGAATTTATATGTGTGTGCATATACATATTTATATATATGCATATAAATATGCATATATGCATGTCTTTCTTATTTGCACTGAGGACCAAACATATTCCAAATTTTCAGTAAATTTATATACTTAGTAAGTATGATACAGGGCAATGAACACAATTATCCGTGTGATGTGTATGTATGTGGGTTTCCAAAGAGACTAGAATAGGGTGTCAGATCACCTGATGGTGGACTTATAAGCAATCATGAGTATCTTGACATGGGTGCTTGAAACCACAAACAGAAGGTGTTCTTAACTGCTAAGACATTTCTCAGTTAAAATATAATGTGCAAACAAATGCACAAAGTGTTTTTATACTGTAGTGGCCTTAACTCACGGAAGTAATTGAGTTACCTTGCCAGTAATTAATTCAGAATTGCCATGTCGTTGCTTGTCATTCTGTGGCAATGGCTAGTGCCAGGTTTGGCTTGCAGAGTACTTGAATAATAGCATTTGGTATTCAATTCATAAAATTCTACTGGAGCCAACTACTCCCTTTCACACAAATGCAATTTGCCAGTCTTGTTTTCTGTCAATTCATGAGTCTTTTAACTCAAAGATTTATCCATCACTTTTAATAGAAACTATTAACAAATAGTCCTAGCATTTGCCTTTTTAATATACCTTTATTTTTGTGCATAATCAATTCTGTTCACTGGAGTCACAAAGACCAACCTCTTAAGTAATAGAGAAATCAAGAATGCCAATTTACAGTTGCTCCCTAGTCTTTTCCAATTTATAACAGATAACTGAACATGTATTACAAAAACATGAGAAGCTGTTATCCCAGACCACATTATACCACACAGTTTATAAAATACTACTCTTGAAAAATTAAGTTGTTAATTAACTGTCTTTATTACAAGAGCTCCAATATACTTATTCAAATATTCACTTCATCAAAAAGAATAAAATAAGATAGGCATGAGTTTATATTTGTAACACCAGCTTTTGGTCAATACAGGCATTAGATATATGGTTTGAAGGCCTTATTCAACAAAATGGGAAGTTTGATGCTTGTCTGAGCTACATGAGATTCTGCCTGAAATCAAACAAAAAAATTAGAATTGGTTAAAAGAATGTTTAAACCTTCTGGAGAGATATGATTTCTATGCAAAAACACTGTGTGTTTGTTTGATGTGGAGGGCCCTGCAAAGATCATGACCTACTGGGAAGCAAACCACAAGAGACAAACAAGGAACACTTGTTTCAGCCTAAATTAGTTGGCGCTGGTTCACACTTCTAGAGAAGTCTGACATCAGGCAAGTTATTGTAAGCATATTTAAATAAGTAGAATTTTGCAGAAAAGAAAAACATAGAAACTTCTTTGGGTAATACAATCCTTGATGCAGGAGAAGCCATAATTACATCAAACTGAAAGTACATATGCTCATGAAGATGGGTTCTATAGCATAAGGGCCTAGGATCTCGTGTGGTCTTTGATCAAGATAGCACAGGGGTCAGCAGGTCAGTAATCTATAAAGTACATGTGACTTCTCCCCTAAGAATGGGTTCTATTTACTGAGAAAAAAAAGCTAAAAATAAATGTCTAAGGAGAGAGTCTCAGATAAACATTGCAGGGAAATTTGTGAGGACTGGTACTACAATAACAAAGGTTACTACATCACTGAAAATATCCATTCCCATACTTCTGGGATGTCTCTCAACAGACAATCATTCACAATTAGCATTTCAGGATTCCCTGGTGATCTGTGGGTACAAGGACTTTTGTGTTCCCAACTTTTGAGACAACATCAAATGAAGTCCAAGATTATTAAATTCAGTATATAGAACACCTAACTTCCTATCATTACAATCCAAGTGTTTCATTTAAATTTAAGTACCACCATACTCTTTCTGAATGCCATTTTGGTACATCATTTTAATGTTTGGCAGTGTCTTACATTTTCATATCTATATTACTGTGAAAGTATTGAATTCCAGTAAAAAATCCATTATTTATCCTTAGAAGATGTATTTTAACATATATATTGTTCAAAGAAAACTTTGATGACAGATGTGATCATTAAAATAGCAAATAATGCTAATAAATACAGAAAATGACACTTTTAACATAAATTTTAAAAATAGCATGTGATCTGAGAATATCCCAGGATTTGACTAAAATTCATAGCACCTACGTGGTGGATTGAAAGAAAATGCTCCCCATTGGGAGTGACACTATAAAGAGGTGTGGCCTTGTCAGAGGAAGAATGTTACTGTGGGGTTAGGCTTTGAGGTCTATGTCCAGTGTCACAGATTCCTGCCACTGCCAAGGGATCAAGAATTACAACTCCCAGCTTCTTTTCAGCTCCATGTAAGCTTGCATGCCACCTGCCATGATGATAATGGACAAATCCTGTGAAATGTAAGCTAGCCCCAATTAAGGTTTTCTCCCTTATAATAGTTTCCTTGGTCATGGTGTCTCTCACAGCAATAAAACCCTAAGGAAGACAACCTGACTTCCATATCAAACAAATACAATTTAGTAAATTTTGCTATAATTTAAATAAGAGTTAAAATTGTTTGTGACGTATTTGTTAATATTGGTGGTGAATTAATATCACATTAACAACCTAAATTTTATTCTCTGATGAATATTTATTTTTTCAGTAGGGTTGCTTTTTATATTAAAATTTTAAAAATCAGAACATATTAAAAATGTTTGGTTACATATATCAAAAAAGGTGTTTGTTGAGATAAAAAGATGAGTCGTTCTTTGCATTTCTCAGAAAACCAAAACTTTAAAGTTGTACAGCTATCAAATCTAGAAAAAGAGAAAGAAGACACATAAGAAATATGACAATGAAACTGCCAAGAAAAATAAATAAATTTGGAAAATCAAACAATCAAATGCATGATTTACAATAATTCAGTAAAAAATAAATCAAAAGTAGTACAAATTACATTATAAGTGATCATGGATAAGAGAAAGGGGAAACAAAAGCAGATGTAATTTTAAAAATGTATTCTTTTGTGTTTAATCCAGAAAATAAAAGAAAGAGTTGAACTAGAAATAAATCATGTAAATTATGTTGAAAGGAACTTTCAGCAGATGTGGTAGCACACACCTTTATTCCCTGCATTTGGGAGGCATAAGCTAGTTGTCTTGAAAAAAAAGCGGGGAAAAAGAACTTTCAGAATGAAGAAATAAGCAAATTAAACAAACTGAATGCAGCACAAATGACACTCTATTTATGTAAATTTTAGATTTCACAGTGCAAATAATATTCACATAAACAACATTATTCAAAAGTCAGTGATTCCCAAAAGTGACGGTGTAAATGTGCATCAATGTGCACAAGATTTTGTTCCAGGACTTCTCAATTTTCTTCTCCAGAGGAAGTCTTCACAGTACTGAATCAGTCAATGTTAGACCATTAACAGGGATTATAATTTAATACAATTATTAGGAAAATAAAACTTGTGTGTGTATCTTCATTTTATTTTCTGTTTGGAAAATCCATTATTTTCCTTTTTGGTTTATTTAGCCAAGAATTCTGATCACTGTGCCAATATAAATGTATGTGACTCTGAAGAACAAATTCTTAGTCATTGTTAATGGGCCCTGAGGTCAAGTCCTCCAGAGTATAAGAGCAGTGGCCTACACAAGCATGTATATTCACACACACAAACACACACATATGTTACTACTGTTTTTATATTTGGAGATATCTTTTCATGAAATATGTTAGTTTTACTAATATCTTACATTTTTATATGAGGAATTTTAAAAATAAATTTCATCTATAAAAATTGGAAATAATTTGTTAGTTTTTGCGTCATTGAATTATTAAAATAAAATACAAATTATTCTTTAAAAATGTAATTAATCTTCTGTGGTCGTTTGAAAGAAAATGGCCTCCAAATGGAGTGACACTATTAGGAAGTATAAGTTTGTTAGAGTGGCCTTCTTGGAGGAATTGTGTCACTGTGCATTGTGGGCTTTGATGTATCAAGTATGTTCAAACCACACCCAGTGTCTCAGTTCACTTCCTGTTGCTTTTGGATCAATTCTAGAAAACTCATCTCCCTCTCGAGAACCATGGCTGTCTGCATGCCACCACCCCTCAAGCTATCATGTCCCACAAAGATCATTGTGATCTAAACATCTGAAACTGTAAGCTGCCACCCCAATTAAATATTTTTCTGCCCTCTTTTAAGACTGGAGGGGGAGGGAGGAGAGGGAGGGGAATGGGAGGAGGGGAGGAAGTGGAAATTTTTGAATGGAAAAATAAAAATAATAATAATAATACTAAAAGAGCTGCAGTGATCATGGTGTCTCTTCACAGCAATAAAAATGATCTAAATAAGAGATCATTGTGATAGCTTAGATATAATTGGCCCCATAATGTTGTATGGAGTAGTACTACAAGGAGGTGTGGCTTTTCTGGAGTGTATATGATTTTATTGGACGAAGTGTGTCACTGTGGGGGTAAATTTGAAATTCCCTATGCTGAGGATACCCCAGTGTCTCAGTTGATTCATTGTACATTGCCTTTACAATGTAGAAATTTGAGATACCTCTCCAGCCTACACATCACCATGGCATGGTGAATAATGGACAGAACCTCTGAAACTGTAAGCAAGCCACACCAATTAAATATTTTTTCCTTCATAAGAGTTCCCATGATCATTGTGTTTCTTCACAACAGTAAAAGCCCTCACTAAGATAGATGTTGGTAGCAGGAAATAGGATATTAATGTAATAGGTCTGAATATGCTTTTATTTTGAGTAATATGGGACCTTTATGGGAGACTTTGGAAGAGTTTCAGTTATCAAAGCAGTGGAATGCTTTAAGCACTGCTGAATGCACCATACTAGTAGGAACATGGAAGACAGTGATTCTAAAAATTATTTGAACTGTGATTGGCTGATTCAAGAAGTTTCAGAGGAGAAAAATTTCATTACATTGCTTAGAGATTGTTTTTGATGGTTTTGTGAAGAATGTGTCTGCTTTCTGCCCTTGTCTGAAAAGTTGTTAGTTTTGGATTAATTTCCTTTGTAGAGGAAATCCCCCCCCACAAAAAATGCCTAGTGTAGACTCTGTTGCTAATAGTGTTAGCTCTGATGAAGATGTATCATAAAAAAGAGCAAACTGAGCAGTGTAAATTACAAAATGTAGGAGAAGAGGAACACAAAAAGAGAGTAATTGATCTAAGTCCAGTATTCAAGAAGATATGGAATAAAGGAAGGTATGACATCAGGGCCAGATCTCAGTGAGTTAAATTTCTAATTTGTGAAAAGAAACTAAAGAAAGTTTAAAGCCAGGTGTGGTATTTCACAAGATTAATCCTAGTACTTGAAAGGCAGAGACTGACAGATCTCTGAGGTGAGGACAGCCTTGTCTAGAGATTCAATTTCAGGACAATCAAGCTTAGGCCTTTAAGGACAGAAAGCTGGTAAAGACATAATTAACAATGGAGCCATGTTCTAGCCCTAGTAAACTGCAAAATTTGGAAGATTAAGTCACATGATTATGGAGTTGCAAACAGAAGAAAGGGCCTAAGGAATTTGTCTGTGAGATTAAGGAAAGTCGCTGAGGACAGCTATGAGTCAGGGGTGTCGATAATGACAGCCTAGGAAAGAGGCCATTGTGTAAAGTTGGGAAACTGAAGAAAGGATAGCCTTAGAGAACCCAAAATGTTAGAAATAACAGAGCCAGTCATGAGATAACTGCTGCGGAAAGCTGCTGAAAGACATTGGAACTAGCCCAAGAGAAAGAAGTGTGCTGAAGTCAACAAAGATGAATGTGTTTGAAGAACTGAAGAACGTTTTGACATCAAGCATGGAGACACAGAGTCTAGAGTTTGCCCAGCAAGTTTGCAGGTTTTCTTTGGTCCAGTATTTCTTCACAGTGTTTCTTTCCCTGAATTCTGGAGTAGTAATATATGTCCTGTTTCATGATACATTGAAAGTATGTGATCAGACATTGGATTTTACAGCTCACTACAGTTAAAAGATTACATGAATCTCAGAAAAGACTTTGGACTTTGAACTTCAAAACATTGTTGAGACTGTGATAGACTATGGGGACTTTTAAAAATGGACTGAATGTATTTTACACTATGATACTGTTATAAGTTTATGGGGGCCAGGGAATGGACTGTGTTAGTGTGAATGGTATTGGTCCCCATAATCTCATAGTGACATTGTTAGGAGGCGTGGCTTTTATTTATTTATTTTAATTTTTTGAGGCGTGGCTTTTTTGAAGTGTATATTTCTTTGTTGGAGAATGTGTTCCACTAGGGAGGAGTGCTTTGAGGTTTTCTATGCTCAGGATATAGTCCGGTGTCCCAGCTGACTTCCTTTTGCCTGAAAGATATAGAGTTCTCAGCTACTTCTCCAGCACCATGCAACCATTAAATCAAATTTCCCTTTTGCTCTTAGATTCCGCTAAATCTAATGCTATACAGGTAAGTTTCTAAAATGTTAAATACTTGCATAAAATGTGATCCCTTCCTCTGAATTCACAAGATACTGTGAATTCAAACTGTCCTTCATATGAATTTCCTAGGTCATATTTTAATACATTAACTCTTCAATTTCAAAAATTATCAATTTACTAATAAGAAATAGTTACTGGGTTAATTTTTATGGCTATTCATTTATATTTTAATTCAGAGTTCTTTGACATTAAGGCTACTGAATTCTTTTTCTGAAAATCTGAACATCCCAATATTGTATGATTTATTCTTTTTTAAATCTTAAACTCAAATATTTGATAGGAAAATTTGACATTAGATAATAAAAGATATTTAGCTGTTCTTTTCTCTACAAACAAAGGTGTAGAAAAATGAAAGTCATCTTGAAAAGCTCTCAATAATTTCATACTTTACAAACCGGAAAGCATTTTAATTAAAGTATTGGATATATTAATTGTTCTGACACTGTCATAACAAATCCTAAAAATATCAAGAAGTCACTTAGTTGTATTGATCTTGTTTCCCATCACTTCAGATATGCAGAAAATGGTGATTTTGTTTCCATTAGAACTTAGAATTAATTTTTATCGTTTACATGTTTAATAAATCAATGCAAGAGTGATTCTCTTAAATTTAGAACATTATTTGAACAGGGAGAGTAACAGTGGGAAAGATTTACTAATAAAGTTCATAGTAGATATATGAGACAGCTTCAAAGTATTATGATTTAAATCTAGTGAAAATTATGGCAGTAATATAAAATACTGCACAATTTCAAAAGTTAGTTTATTCATTTCATCAGTAAAATGCAAGCATTTATTAACTTTTATTATCATATCTATTTCATTGTAAACATTCCCAAAAGTGAAGGTAAATTTAATGAAAATGGATCTATTATTCTTGACTTAAATATATAAAACATTTTCCTGTTATTCATTTTACTATGTACAATATAGACAACATATATACAAATATTCTAAAATAAATATGTTTTCCTTTCTGCTGGGGAGCCTCCTTCAGCCAATGGCCTTTGAGACACTGGACCAGGTTGGCTGTAGCCTTGGGTACAAAAATATGCATGCTCACATGGCCCCCACTCTCTCTCTTCTCTCACCTGATTGCTGGATTTGGTTACTGTTGCCCGTTCTTGCAGAGGACTATGATCTTGAGTAACCCCTAAATTAAGAACCCTTCATTTTATCTAATTCTGAGCTAGTGTAGGACTACTTTATTCATGTTCTCCTATATCTGGCACCACCTGGGCTGACTGCATCCACATAACACCTGAGAGAGTTTTAAAAATGAATGATAGACACACAAAAATGCAGAGTTTAATGCAGCTTCTTGGTAGCCACATTTTTTTCTGAGCACCATGGCTCCTTTAAGAGAGGTTTTCCTGACTCAGCAATTCTGAGCTAGTATGAGACTATTTTATTCACATTCTCCTACTCTTGCTCTCATTAAAGCAAAATATAAAACAAATTGAAACACCATATATTCTCTTTCATATTCCCACACTAGCTTCAAATCTTTGGTGTATTTAACTTGGACCACAAGTGGACAAAGACAGTGGTGACATTAAAAATAGTGATAATAGAGTATAATAAAAAATAAAAGTAGGAAGATGGGAACCTGGAGGTGGTAAGGTTTAAGCAGGAAGTGTTGTTTAAAAATTGGGGTAAATAAGGGGATAAGGCTAACTTAAAGGATGGGTGCATAAAAATTTATGCTGAATCCTCCCATTGTCAAACATAATCAAAACATACTGTGGGATATAAAGTAGAGTACATATGACATCAAAGAAGAGGAGAGAATACTGGGGGTTCAAGTACTAAAGAGGCAAGGTGGAAAAGAACAAAGAGTAGTGGGTCTTAACCAAAATTAAGAGTTTACATAGGAGTCTTGTGGAAACTTACTAGTTAGTAAGATAACTTCAAAATATATCTCAAAAAAAGTTTGCACAAAATGACCCTCCAAAGGCAGACAATTTTCATCCCAGAAGATATGGATCATTAAACTACAGTGCAAGGCATGAGATAAATTATCTTGAGTTCCTGGCTGGGTATACCTCATAAGTCTCCAAACAACACAGGCTATTTGACCTTGATTACTACCAACAATAATGTGTGAGACCTTAATGCTCAAGATACCATGTCTTTGGATATGTGGCTTAGAGACATTAACTTTAATTGATGAGGAAAATCTATCTTTTAGAGCTATGTTTCAGGCTGATGTACAGGCTAGGAAGAGAAAAGAAAAAAAAACAAAAGAAAAGAAAAGAAAGAAAAGAAAAGAACAATGGTCGGATTCCAGACTAGACTATCCATGCTACAAAACTGAGCAGTCTGGCAAGACATGGTCATTCGTGCAATAATGACAGGATTGTTATGGGGAAACTAACATCTTCCACACTATATTTGAAGCCTGTTACACAAGAAGAAATTTCAATCCTGGTACTCCAATAATGGTTAAACTCCATGACAGGAGGTCATAGTCTCTAGGACAGTATTTGCTAATATTATTTTGCTAAATAGTGATAGACTCAAGTTTTCTTTTAAATATTGTACTCATACCATTGACCTGGGATTCTCTGTACTTCAGACAGATAAGCTTCTTTTTTGCAGTGGGCAGGGGTCAATGGAGAGATGTATAACTGTTGTACATTCTGAGATTGAAAGACTGAGTGCACAGCATTAAACTGTATATCTTTGTCACACCTGAAAGACTCAGGAACAATTAGGAACACAAGAGCAACAGAAGAACAAGGAACGCTATGAAATGCCTTCCCCGGACATGGCATGGCTACCACAGTCATGAACTCATAGCGTCTGTGCTTTACTGAAAGACCTATCCAAGATAAAGACAACAAAATTCCATCTAGAATATTTGCCAGTCCCAAAGCCTAACTTAAATTGAAAAAGGCTATACTGGCAGGTGATTGCTACTCATGAAGGAAGAACCATTCTAATTTTTAAAGAATTAGCTAGGGGCTGTAGATATGGCTCAGCGGTTAAGAGCATTGCCTGTTCTTCAAAAGGTCCTGAGTACAATTCCCAGCAACCACATGGTGGCTCACAACCATATGTAATGAGGGCTGGTGCCTTCTTACGGCCTGCAGGCATACATGTAGACAGAATATTGTATATAGAATAAATAAATATATAAAAAATAAACAAATTAAAAAAAAGAATCAGCTAGCTTCCCCATGATCATGTGGATGGCCCCAGATCAATGTATATATCAACTATAATTAAACCAACTATTAGCACAGTTAATTTGAGATGGGGGAGCAGTAGTTGGATTCAGAGGATCATGATGGAAGAAGAAGTATATGAGAAGGAGGAGGAGGAAAAATTAAGTTGGTAGGACGATTTTTTGAGGGTGATATAGGATAGGTGAGTGAGGCAAAAGCAGAGATGGATACAAGAACATTTATATCTATCTATCTATCTATCTATCTATCTAATTTTAAGATATTTTAGAATATAAGGTCTCGATATATGTATTATATGGATGATAAGATATATAAATGAGCTTAATGAATTAGCTTTTATTTTATCTCATTATATTTTATTTTTTATTATTTCCTAGAATTCTGATTGTTTTCTAATGAGAGACAGAAAGTGGATTGATCAGGATGGGAAAAGAAAGGAGGAACTGAATGTAGTAGAGGAAAGGTAAAACATAAACAGAATACGTTATGCTAAAATAATCTATTTCAAAAAATGGGAGGGAACATCAAAAAAGGAAAAGAAATACTAATTTAAGAAATTAAGTCACTAAAAATGATACTATCATCCAAACACAGCATGTGAAATTAAAAATAACACCGAAGTTCCCATCTAAAATTACTAATGCATTTTCAAAATTTCACACTCTGTAACTTTATCTGGGGCATACCTATTCAGACAGCCACTTCTATTTATTACTATTTAACAATAACATACTTTACCCCCTAAGCGAGAAGATCTATAGTTATACAAATTTTGGTATATTCATGAATCAGAATCTTACTTCAGAAAGATATTTGTGTGTACAAATATTGAATTGTATCTACATATAATATTTATTCCATAATTGCATTCAATAGTAGTAAAATAGACAGCTCCAGTTACTTAGTACTTATCAAATCAATATGGGAATTTTAGGGACAGAACTGAAAAAGGCAATACCTTTCAAAGTCTCCTTTATTGAAAAATACAGCCGTTCACTAAGATATTGCTGTTTTCATCTATTGTATTAGTTATCCTACCTACTAACATTGTTACAAAGTCCTGAGATAATTCCTCATGTCAGGCTTAATGTCTAAGAACTCTCTTCTGTGCATTGTATGCACCTAAAACGTGACTCAACACAGAAAGATTTTCCGTAAATGGTAATACTGAATATTTTCAAATTTGTTCCTTTTTTGTTCTACAGCTACTCAATTCTGCCATAATTGCATCCAAGTAGCCATAGATAGTATGCAACTAAATAAATGTTGTTGAGTATCTAAATGGATGCATCTTTTGGGGTCATCCTTTATCTGGGGTATTTTTTCATTAAAACACCAAAAATTGGTAGGTAGCACCATGATCCTTCAACCCTCCTTAACAGTTAGAAGATTTCACCCTTAAGTCAGGGGCATCATATTTTGAAAAAGTAGCTTAGAACTAATCCTTTCATTAAGGTATCATCTTTGTTTAACCTAATTATGCACGAGAGGAAGTGAAAAATCGCCCTATTCTTTGCTCTTCTGGAAAATTTTATTGATTTTGCATTTATTTAAATCGATATCAAATGTTCATTGAATGTATGGTAAAATACATGTTAATTATGTATCTTTATATTGTTTTATCATCAAAGAATCATTTTTTCTCTTTCTCTTGTTTTACATCTATTTCAAAAACTAAAGGATTATTAAAAGGATATAGAAGTTTATAATAAATTATTTGCAATGCACTATGCTATGTTTTAATGTTCATGCATTTATCATTCCTTAGAACACACTGAAGGGTAAAAACACATGATACATGCAGATGAATCATTTGTTTCATTTTGATATGTGAATGTGAATATCACAGAATTGTTTCAGATCTTTCTCTGTGTTCTGTATACAGACCCCCCTCAACTTCCACATACTACAGATAGAACAGCTGCATCCCAATCTCTGATGGGCCACATTATTGATTGCTTGTGATCCTGCACAGTCTGCACATGAGGTAAGTACCATGGTTTGGATCAAGAACTATTTTTCTTTTAACCAGTAGTGATAAAACAAGAGTAAATAGCTACTCAGGGAAAAGGAAGGAGCTGAGCCTGCATGCAGTCAGTGCTCTGAATGCTGTGCTAGCTGTTGGTCTGAAGGGTGTTAAACAGACGAAAGTGCAGCTGCTTCCACAAATCAGCAATTAATCAGAATTAAGCTTTCCCACTGCATTATTTTTGTTCTAAAGTTGAGGTGGTGCTTGGCAAATCTGGCTCATATATTGAATACATGGTTTTCTCAAAATGATGACATGACACTCTGTTTTTTAAAAAAAGGAAGTTGATCTGACATTACTAATAATTTGCTAACTACATTCTTTTGTGATTTTTTTATCAACATCTCAATCACTTTTAAGCTACATAGAATATATAGCAACATATAAATTATTCATAGATATTTATGCAATATGTTCATGTAATTTAGCAAGCTAATTTAAGAATACATCTTAACAAGTGAAATAATTATTGAATGTGAAGAGGTAAAGTATTATTTAAGATCATGTCCATGAGCCAGAAGAAAAATCAAATAAAGTAGCAATCAATAGCAATAGACCAATCAGAACAATTGTGAATTTTGATACAATTTTATGATAACAAGGACAAAGGTATTTGATTGCATGCCCAATAAAAACTTCCAGTACAGGGAAAAGACAGCATGAATGCAGACACATAATTCAGTAAGTATGAATAACTTTTTTAAACAGATGTAACCTGAGATGTTCCTGTTTTTCACAATAATTTTGATTTTTCCAGTTTAAGGAATGGCTTTCTATAATACATGTCACATGATATTTTCCCTTCATTTGCCAGCTCCACCTTCATTTCACCACAGAGTTTCTCAAAAGAAGAAAAAATAACAAGCAATTCCAAAGGAATCAAAACAAACTTACTTTTCCAACATACTGTGGATCTGGTCCCATATGTTCTTCTAAAACAAAGAACTGGTTCCATACCCATCCCCTCTTGGGACGATGGTGGACTTCTGTCTCTCCTTCAATGTGTTTGGTTTGGTTTCTGGTCACCTTGATGGAGCTGTGGTGAGCAGTTCCATAACACCTCTGCACGAAACAGAGACACACGAGGACTGGGCAGATGCAAGATGTGCTCATAACTTTCATTGTAAAGATCACTTCCTGTTCACAATCCTTCTTGTCTTTGTGGACTCAAAAGGCTCAGTTTGCAATCAAGAGGAAAGCCAAAGCATCTTTTGGAAGGACAGTCCAAAGTAGGTCATTTAGTCTGTCCATGATTTAACTGCCCATCAACAAAGGTCAGACCATATTTACATCCTTATTCATGGCTGGAATCACAGGGGCAGCCATTAGATCCAAAGTTGTCTCTGTAGGTGAACCCAGCTCATCATTTTCTACCTAATGGGAAGAGAGAATTTGTACATGTTACTAAACACCTGAATTTTAATACATGTTCTGAAGACAAATTATTTTTCACTAAGGCATATAGATAATGGGTGTGAATTTGCCTAGAAGACACACTTCTGTGCTTTGCTGTGAAGGTATTTTTGAGAGATTTGACTGAGGCAAGAACAATACTGAATGTGGATCTTCACACTCCATGGAGCAGGATTCTGGACAGAATGAAAGAAGGAAGAGCATAAAATATAAAGCTGAGCTCACATGTATCTCTTGTTGCTGTTCCCTGACTGTGGATACAATGAAATCACAGACCTCACACTCCCCTGGCTAGCCTTCATTGCCATGAAAGACTACACCTATGTAAACCCTAAGTCAAAACAAATCTTTCCTCCCTTAAGTTACATCTTCTATGGTATTTGGTTCCGGCA
>LOJH01020748.1:4373-20609 GCA_001685095.1 Ellobius talpinus | reverse complement strand
GACAGAATATTGTACACATAATAAATAAATAAATAAATAAATAAATAAATATTTAAAAAACAGATTTGACACTTGAATCGGTTTAATAAAACGCTGATTGGCCTGTAGACAGGCAAGAAGTATAAGCAGGACAACCAAACTAAGGATGCTGGGATTAAAGAAGGGTGGAGTCAGAGCAGACTCAGAGGAAACAAGACTTGTAGAAAATGAGGTAGCAAGCCATTAGCCACATGGCAGAGGGTAGATAAAAACTATAGGTTAATTTAAAGTATAAGAGTTAGCTAGTAACAAGTCTGAGCTAATGGCTGAGTATTTACAATTAATGTTAAGCTTCTGAGTGGTTATTTGGGAGTGCTGCCTAGACAGGAAATCTCTGCTTACAGGTAGGGCTGTTGAACCCCAGATATGGGTTCAGAGGGTAAGCTCTTATGACCTAGAACAAAGGATTATACCAGGGACACATGGTTAGAAACAGAAATAGAGTAAGTTTTTTATTTTTATTTTTGATTAATTAACTAATTTGGTTTTTAAGACAGGGTTTCTCTGTGTAGCCTCATCTATCCTGGTAGAGGAAGTTTATTAAGAAAGAAAACACTTTCTTGAGAAGAGTGGGCTAATGAGCAGGGAACAGAGCCAAAGAGAACTGGGCCATGTGGGTCCCCTGGAAGATCTTCGTGGTCCCACCCTTCTCTTTGTATGTTTCTTGGGATTGTTTTCACACAGGCTTTGTTCCTCAGATGAAGCCCAGGTGAGGAAGGGCACCCCATCTTCCTCTGAAAAGTGGGAACTGTCACATGTGACCCGTAGTGTTTCACTCTCTAGTCCCTGCTGTCCTGCCATACTCCATGGCCATGACGTGAGTGACAAGTACCCTTTCTAAATCAACTCCAGGAGTGTGACTTAAAGACCAAATCTCAGCTCCTTCACTCTCCTGAGACTGGATTTTTGGCTTCCCCTCTTCCCTAATATTCCCAACAGTAGAAGCAGCAGGCCATGCTGGCCTGACCAGTATTGTGTGTGCACTGCTTCCTTATTTACAAAGTGATCTGGCCCACAACTCACCAGATGCCCCTTGCTGATAGAGACAGACGGGTTTGGTTGTAGTTTCTTGAGTCATGGCCTAGCTATGTAGCATAGGCTGGCCTTGCACTGGGAGGGGGACAGCCTGCATCCTGTATGTGGGATGACAGATGAACACCACTATTGTCAGAATGAGTAAGCATTTCTGAATAAGAATGGCCCCCATAGGTGCACAGGTTTGAATGCTTGGTCACCAGAGAATGTCATTATTAGGGGGTGTTTCCTTGTTGGAGTAGGTGTGGACTTGCTGGAGGAAGGTTGTCACCGAGGGTAAGTTTTGGGGTTTCAGAAACACCAGCCAGGCCCAAATGGATCTCTCTCTCTCTCTCTCTCTCTCTCTCTCTCTCTCTCTCTCCTCTCTCCCTGCTGCCTGTGGATCTGGATGTAGAACTCCTGGCTCCTTCTCCAGCACATGTCTGCCTGCACACCACCATGGTTCCAGACATGTTGATAATGAATTAAACCTCTGAAACTGTAAGCCAGCCCGATTAAATGTTTTCCTTTATAAGACTTGGTCATGGTGTCTCTTCATAGCAAATAGAACAGTGACTAAGACACCAGCTTCCTTTTGCTACCATGGAAATGGATTACTAAGCTTAAACCATTCAGCAATGGTCATACCACTAGGAGACAGGAGACTGACTCTTAAATCCAGGGTTTTTTGTTTGTTTTGTTTTTTAACTCAGGCAGGCAGTATCAGGTCCAAAGGAAACTCCAGTTTCCCAAACCCCAAAGGGATAGTGCATATATATCCAGAAATGACACTTTTGGCCCAATTCAAGCTGGACTATAGAAAGATACCTGGTTAGATAAAAGCCAGAATGCGGCAGGAATTTGCGAATCAGCTTTTCCATCTGCCAGAAGGAATCATTTCCTTTGCCTCTGGCAGGAGGGATGTGGACTTTCCATTGACATAAACCTGTGACTGACTGCTTACCAAAGCCTGTGCCGACCTCCAGCCCCCCTCAGTACCTACTTGGAAGCACATGTTCTATATTTCAAAACCCCACACTAAGCATCCTGGTCCCTCTCACCCTGCTTCTACCTCAAGCTCCCAGGCATGCTCCAGCTCACGGGCTTCCGGCCCTCAGTTACTCATCCTCCTTAGGATTCTCTACTCTTCTCCCTTTTGCTAGTTCTCGCTACTCCAGGAAGTCTCCCTTCTCTGCATGGCTAGGTCTGGCCTGGTCCAGTCTGTTTCTTTCAGTCTGTTCTTCCAGATGCCTCTGGCTGCTCTCTGCCCTATTCACAATATAATCCTCTCTAATGGAGCAGCCATTTTGGCAGATTCTTTATGGTTCCCTCTCTAATACAATTGCCTCTAGCTTGTACCGTAATTTGCTGTGGGAGCCATTTTGCTGCCCGTTACTCTGTGTCACGACCACACTGTGTGAATGTCTGAAAATCTCAGGAGGTGTGTTGTCAGAGGGGAATATGTGGAATTCCTAGGAGGGGCTAACCAGGCCTGTGAGTTAGACATTTGGAAACATTCCCTGGCTTGGACTCCCTTAGGACTTTTGGGGTGGGGCAATGTTTTATGGGACAGATCAATCCTAATGTGTTTCCTGAAGCTTAGAAGGCCTGATTCTTGCCTACTAAATGTCCAATTAAGACAATCCAACATGCTCTCATAAAAGTCTCCCGCCCGTCCTGGAACAATTACTACAGGCTCCTGAGAACCTCTGATTGAAACACAGAAATGTCTGTGTTGCTAGTTAAGTGACAACTCAGAACAGCTAGAGCAATTGGAAGGTAACTCTGGGGGCAGGGGAGATAATTTGAACTGGACCGTCCTGGTCTGACTCAGAGTTTGACCTGGGCAGCAGATCTGAGCATTGACGTAATCAGCAACAGTAAATAGGTCGGCTGCCAAGATAAATGCATTATGAACATACTGAATGTGGTGTGCTTATGCTAGAATGGAAAAACAAATATCTACATCTTTGAAGGCGTGTGCATCTCTCCTGGTTGTCTCTTGAGTTAGCAACGGGGAGCAATTTTGTTGTTCAGACCCTCATTAATGCTAAATTCTTTCCAATTGGCAGAGGCAGCCATCCAGACAGTACTAATGGGTCCTGGCAGCTACGGCAGTGTCAGGTGCTGTAAATGAGAAGTCCTAGGCAGCAACTTCTCAGCAAAGGCTGACTGAGAATTCAAAGCCACAATGGCTCCTTCACCTCTACAGACACAAACAGCTTCTGTTACAGTGCACAAAGACTTTCCACAGATAGCATCTTCAAGGGCCATTTTCTCCTGGATGCTGTTAACAGATAAATGAGGTTTTTCTGTTTGACTAGAAAGAGGACTGTGTGTTGGACCCTTTGGGGAGACCCCTCCCATAAATCCTCTTTATCTCCATCCTTGTTCAGCCATCTGCAGGACACAGACACTGATGAACAGGGCTTTGAACAGCTGCTTTCCATTGCAAGTCCTGGCCTGGTCTCACAGCAGAACTTGGTACCTGTGGCTTCCCCCGGCAGCTGCCTTCAGGGTGCAGTTTGCTTTCCTCTGAGTAAAAACAACATAGCAGGAGCGGTTCAGATTCTCTCCAGTCTGTTAGATGTGATCTTTCTCTAAAGAGCCCAGCAAGAAGATATCCAGACGTGGAGGTGATCTCTTCCCTCATGCAGAGAGAACGTAGTCTCTTTTCCTCTTGTAAAGGGAGATGATAGAAGTTTCTAGAAAGTATTCTGATTTCTGTTTTTGTTCCTGAGACTGGTGAACTGAGCTCTGGAGGAACCTCATAGAGATATGTAAAGTCCTTTCTCCAGCAGAGGACACTGAGAGCTCACAGCTTCTCCAGAATTGTGCTTCATGGTTCTCAAGGTGTCTAAAATCAAGGCAGCTGCCTCCTGAGACTCCCAAATCAGCAGATATTAAACTAATCAGGGAAAAAGCAATGAGTGCCCCCCACCAATTTCTCCCTAGTTTTCTTGAGTCTCAGTCTTCAAGTGAGGTCTATGCTTGATCCAGACGATTAATCAGAATTAAGTCTTATTTTTTGCATTGTTCCCTTTTCCTCAGATAAAAACTTACATGCTGGAGTCCTCAGCTGAGCTAGGGTTGTTTTCTTTCACTCCTCGTAAATCCTGGATTCTAAGTTTACTCTCTAAAGCACAGCATAATTTATTTTCTGGTGCAAATTTACACCTGAATTTCTTGTTTCTTGATTTTTTTCTTTTGTTTTTAGTGTGTTTGTTTGTTTTCTTGAGACAGGATCTCTCTGGTCAAGCTGGTCAACTTGCCATCCTCCTGCCTCTGCCTCTACCTCCCAAATGCAGGGCTGTGGATAAGACATGCACACAGTCTTAATTTCAAATGTATTCCTAATATTCTGGCTTCCTAAAGCCAGAAGACTGCTTAGGATGTAGGACTGTGGGTCCCAGTACAGCAGCCAGTTCTTCCCATAATTCATTAATCTGGTGTGTGTGCCTCCTGACCGTTACATCATCTAGTTTTTGTTTTAGATAGTTTGTCTGTTTTTTAAAACAATGTTTAGATGTATGCATTTTATTTTATGCATTTTTTTAGATTTGTACGTTTTATGTTTTGTCTGCACGTATGTAGTAACACATGCATACCCAGTGTTCACAGGGATCAGAAAAGACTGTCAGATCCCTCGGAGTTACAGATAGCCATGTGCGTTCTGGGAACCAAGTCTGGATCCTCTGTAAGAGCACACGTGCTCTTAACTACCGTGCCGTCTTCCAGCCCCCTTTAGATCGTCTGAATTGTTACTGGTGAACCAGCGTGCCTTCATCTTGGGCTTGAAAGCCATCTTTCAATAAAGGCAAACTAGGTTCATTCCTGTCTATGATTAAATCTTTCTTTCTCAAAGATTGGCCTTTGTTCCACTTGTAACCTTAACTACAAATAGTTCTGTACTGCCTCTTCAAGGAAACGGCAACCGTGTCTTTGTTTCAAAACGTTGTTAGGCCCATCTTGCAACCTTACCTTTGCTCGTAGTAACTATGCCCCCCTGGTGTTATGAGCATCTTATGTTCTGCTTCTGTAACCCCACCTATGTGTCCACCAAACCCCATATTTGTAAACCCCTGTCCTTGAGCTTTTTGTAAAAACCCTTATCTTGCCCATGTCCACTGCTGACCTCTTGAACCCTGCCTTAGAGGGATGCAGCCTGTGTTTGCTTTAATTAATTGTTTGCTTTAATTAATTATTTGCTTTCATTAATTTGGCTTTGATTATCGGGGTCAGCGGTCTCTCTCCTCCCATCTTTGGGATTAACAGTCACTTCCTCTAATCCCATTTTCAGTTTTCAGTAGCTCCCCCCTCACAGAGTAGAAGCCAGAAAGAAGATTGTTAATGCTCTCAGGATGAATTCTAATCCCCAGCAAAAGAAAAATAAAACCACCAAACAAACCCTAAATTCAGCAACAGCAAACCTTATGGGCATCTACTGAAAACTGAAACATCATAATTAGATACATACCCTTCACATCAGATTTGTTAAACGTAGAACTTCAAAGGGAGGACTAGCACACCAAGCGTGCAGTCCTGTGTGCGTGTATGTGCACACACACACACACACAGCATGTCATGTGTTGGTGAGCTTGTCTCATTCCCTTCTGAGCCTGCCTTTGATCGAAGGGACAGGACAGACAAGAGACAGATGGGAAAACCCAGCAGGAGGGAGGGTGGAAATGCAAAAGACCAGACAGTGAGATAATCTGACTCAACCTGCAAACTCTTGGATGGCCATGACAGAGCCTGTGTGGTGCTCACTTTCCTCCTGGGACTTGCAACCCCGTCAGCTGCAAAGACCATGGGACCTACATATAGCTGGCTGTTAGCGTTGATGATCAAATCCGACATCAGGAAAATCTGACCAGTGTCTGGCTGAGCTCATGTAAATTCTCAGAATCTGAGAATAAGGAATGAGATTACAGAAACGTCCCCACGTACACTCAAGTGGGGGTGAGCCCGCAGAAGGAGGGTGTCATATAAAGTCATATTTCTCTTGCCTTGGGGAACCCACCCCCATGCCTATGTCAGATTGAAAACAGAGGGAGAATCCTCTACCCGAGTATATGGCAGGAGCAGTTCTGTGGATGGCATTTGTTCAGAACCCAGTGCTAACACCTCTTAAAAGGACAGAGGTGAGTTTTTTCCAGTTAATGGCTTTCACCATTCTGTGAGTGGAAAATTGTTTCATGGTAAGAAAATGCCAAGGCACTTCCAACAGTGTTGGAAGAAATAGCTTCTAAGCTGGATTCAGGCCCAGTGGACCGGTGTATATACTTAGAGAACAGGTCAATTGTAAAAGAATAATGGTATTTTTATTATTTATTGTTCTTTGTGACTGTCAAACATATGTGTATAAACTTTACCTTAATTTGCTTAACAAAGAAATACAATATTTTTTGTTTGGGTTTGGATTTTTGGATTGTTTTTTTCTTGAGATGGCTTTATGTGTTGCTCTTGTCCTAGAACTCACTCTATAGACCAGGTGGCCTCAAACTCATTGAGCTCTGCCTACCTCTGCTGGGATTAAAGGCATGCGCCATCACTGCCGCCACTGCCACCACCCAACTAAAGAAATATAATCTTTTCAAATTAAGCATGTATTGGCTCCCCACAACATACACGCACTGCTTTTTTAGAATCTCACTATGTAGCCTTGGAATTCTGTATGTAGACCAGGCTGGCCTCAGATTCATAGAAATCTGCCTGCCGCTGCCTCCCAAGCGCGAGGATGACAGTCATGTATCACCATGCCTGGCAATTAAGAAAGGGGTGTTAATGGTCCGTGCCTGTGCATCCCTTTCTTAATTGCTAATAGAAGTTCCATATGTTTTGCATGCTTATGCCTTTCCCATGTGGCTCCCACTGAGAGCCCTGGTTAGTCGAGTGAACCACAGTTGTTTGATTATCTTGGTCAAGGATTAGTTTCGGACTCACGGTCCATGGCAGGCCAATGAGGCACAAGAGGAAGTCTGTGGGTGTTCTTGCTTTCTCTCAAATGGGAGAGATTATCAGGCCCAAAGGAAACTCCAATTCCCCAAACTACAAAAGGCAGTCCAAATATCCAGAAATGAGCTCAAGCTGGACTAAAGGAGGATTAGCTAAAGCCTAGCAGTTAGATAAAAGCCAGGATTCCTCGGGAACTTGGGAAGCCGGTTCCTGTCTACAAAAAGAAGTCATTTTCCTTATGTCCAGCAAAAGGAGCATTTGCCTCTCCAATTAGCATCCCAGCTCCTCTCACTTTCTCCTCTACCCAAAAGTCCCTCCAGCGCATGGGGCTCTCTCCCCGTGGCTGCTCACCCTTCTTATAACCCAGCTGTTCACATTAGTCACTGCTCCAGTGTTTGCTATTCGCACTATGTGCTCTCTCTCTGTCTCTGTCTGTCTCTCTGTCTCTCTCTCTGTCTCTCTCTGTCTCTCTGCCTCTCTCTCTGTCTCTCTCTCTCTCTGTCTGTCTCTCTCCTATTCCCTGCTCTTCTCCCCTTTCTTACAGATGTCCTTAGCCATGTCCAGTCATGGACATGTTCCATTGACTTCTTTCTCTCTCTGCTCTGGACTCTTCCAGATGCCTCTGGCTATTCTTTCTCTCATATCCACAATGAAACCTTCCCATACCATGGCAGTTTATATAGAGATAAATCTACCTTACAATATCATGTCTTCCAAGGATTTTTTGGGACAGTGACAATCAATGGCCATGACTAGAATTTTCCAAGACCCTGAGAGCAGGACCCTAAGGAACGTCCTGACCTGGCCAACAAATTAATATGCTGTGGATCACCTCTGAACCATACTATAAATGACAAAGACAGAATATATCCATAGTTTACTATAACTTAGAAGTGAGGTTTACTTAAGTGTTTGTCATAAATGCCCACAGATATTTAGGGCACCATTGTTTTCATTAAATAACTGTGCAGTGAAATGAAACATTTCTAATTCATGCTAGTCTCAACACTTTAACCAGAAAAACCTCAACAATCTCTTCCTTGATTCAGAAAGAGAGAGAGAGAGAGAGAGAGAGAGAGAGGGAGACAGAGAGAGAGGTGGGATTTGTATTTTAAAAATGGCTCTAAAATTTAAGATTATTCTTTTTTATTTTTATTTTTTGAGACAGGGTTTCTCTATGTTGCTTTGGAATCAGTCCTGGAACTAGCTGTTGTAGACCAGGCTGGCCTCAAACTCACAAAGATCTGCCTGCCTCTGCCTCCCAAGTTCTGGGATTAAAGGCGTGTGCCATCACTGCCTGGCAAGATAAATTATTCTAGAAGAAACATCCTTTTGAATAATTCCTTCATTTGTCGATTTATAGTGCATTATTCATGGACAAGCCAAAAATTTAAACTTAAATATCTGCATAAAATTGGATGAGGAGAAATGAAGGATTAAAATCGTGTTTTTTAAAATGTTTTTTTAACGAATGATGAAATATATAGACACATTCACTGCTGGAGATAAAAATTTAAGTGCTAACTGTCTAGACTAACATATAGCTACAAGGAAACTGGTTAAGACAGGAGTTCTGGATAGACAGGGCAGTAAACACGGCTATTTGTTAGAATTCCAACTGGTATGACTGGAAATCATGTGTGAAGGCTTGCACAGGTGCGTGCGCGCGTGCACACACACACACACACAACACATTTTCTTCTCCTGACTCCATTAAAATTCATTTAGACTTCCTTTGTTTCAGAATTATCTACCTTCAGCTGCAAGGGAAAGTTGTTTGTATTTCTTGAGGGCTAAACTTTAAGATCACTTCCTGCCATTAATGTCCTGTTAGCGGTATTTGGGGGCATTTCCTGTTCCCATTCGTAGCAGTGCTGAGCAGGAGGATCTGGATGGTTGCTGTTGTTTCATTTTCCAGAATGGTTTCACAGGTGACTAGGTAGAGATGGGTCACTGTCGTTTCCCCAGGATAAGTCCAATGTACTTTCTGGTGACACTGTCTGTAGCATGGTTGACAGGGCATTTTCTTCCTTCTTGGGAAATGAGCTAAGCTCAGTAAGGACTGCTCAGTTATCAGCATCTGTAAGTATCAGGTCTAAATCCAGCCTGCCGACCAGAGCAGGATATCAAGAAACCACGGTGCTGCCCTCTTTATTAGTGAAAGCCCCAATGGGTGCTTCGACTCAAACAAAACTTAATCAGTGGTGTTTTATAAAAAGGAAATGTATTAAAACAATGATTATTTTCAATTTCTGACTAGATTTGTCAGGATCAAAAAATGATAACGCAATTAAAATTTTTCAGCAAACACAAATTATGGAAATCTTAAAATGTCCCTTGTGGCTGATATATCTGAGACAAAGAATTTTTTTAATTCTTCCTTTGGTATTCAAGAATAGAATTAATTGCATTCTTTTCAATAAATACTTAGAGTTTCTCAGGAGATCACAAAGTACTATTAGCTACTGTGTTTTATTTTATCATAGCTGAATTTTGTGTGTTTGTTTGCTTTTGGGTTTTTGAGACAGGGTTTTTCTGTGTATCCCTCCCGGCTATCCTGCAACTCTCTCTGCCCACCAAGCTGGCCTCAGACTCTGAGATCCTGGCTCTGCCTCCCAAGTGCTGGGATTAAAGATGTGCGCCAGCACCTGGACTCCTTGCTGATTTCTTAAAAACATTGTTAATCTATGTCCAGAGTGTATCTACTTGAAGATTTCTATTAAAAAATTACAAATGTAAATATTTTAACAGCTATTTAGAGGAATGGAGATAAACAGGATGCTTCTGAGAGGAAAACTCTCTAAATAATAGTTGATCAAATAAATCTTAAATTAATAAAAAGAACTAAACTGGGGGGGAAAACCTAAACACTGACAAACAGCCAAGCAACTTCTGAAAAGATAGTGAATAAGAGGATAGATTTACCCTATCAGAAACTACAGCATGGATGATGTCATCTTAGCTCAAGCAATCTGATGATGGGGAAGAGAAGGCAAAACAATTTAAAACACAAGCAAGGACTAGATCCATGCAGGAGTAGTCAGCAGTCACCTACACATCACACAGACAAAGAAACCAAGTCATAGCAGTGGGTTAAATCTAACACATGTCCAAGGACAAATAGGATGAAAACACGGGGAATGAGTGTCTGAAGTTGGGGCCTGTGGCAGTTTGACTGTAACTGGCCCCCATAATCTCAGAGGCAGCGGCACTGTTAGGAGATGCAGCTTTGTGGGAGCGGATATGGCCTTGTTGGAGCGGATATGGCCTTGTTGGAGGAAGTGTGTCACTGTGGGGGTAGGCTTTGAGGTTTCCTTATGCTCAGGACACTGCCCGGTGTCTCAGTCGACTTTCTGCTGCCTTCTGGTCAAGATGTAGCCAGCACCACATCTGCCTGCAAGCCACCATGTTCGTTGTCACGATGATAATGGACTGAACCACTGAAACTGTAAGCAAGCCACCCCAATTAAATGTTTTCTTTCTAAGAGTTGCTGTGGTCACGGTGTCTCTTCACAGCAATAAAACCCCTGACTAAGACAGGTCCCAAAGACATCTCTGGGCATAAAAGTTAATTAAAAATATAAAGGAAAAAATCCAATGTATGTGGTTACATATGATTACAAATTTTTCTATTAAAAAAATTCCTAGACTGGGAATGTGGCTCAGTTGATAGAGTACTTTTTTTTAGAGTGCACTGAGTCCTGGGTTCAATCCCCCAGCACCACCTATACCAGGTGTGATAGAAGGTGTCTATAGTCCCAGCACTTGGGAGGCAGAGGTGGAAGAATCAGACGTTCAAAGTCATCGTTGGCTATATATCAAGTTCTAGGCCAGCCTGTGCTTCATCAGAACCTGCCAAACAAAATAAAATAAAACAAATCCTCAACCAAATGTAAAGGCAAACAACCCTAAAGCCTTTCCCAAGGTGTGACAGAGGGAACTGATATGTTTATAGCACAGAGATGCCGTTCAGATTTGAAGTCTCTCAACACTGCCCATCCCCACCAGAGGGTTCCCCCACCAGATGGTTCGCCAAGGATGTAATGACATCCAAGCAAACACAAATTAACCCCTATATACATTTACACAAACACACAACTGTCTAATGTAATCACATTAGCCACTAACACCTGCTCCACTGGAGTTAGAAGCAAAGGGAATGCTTGGGAGGTGTTTTTTTTATTGCAAGAGTACACTGCAAAGCAGCTCACAATGTTTATTATTCAGAAATAAATGCCTTATGTATAAAAATTTAGGTAAACTTAAAAACTTCCAGGTGTTATCTTCAGGTAGCAACATAGTAGGTCATTTTAAGGGTTCAAACTTTTTAAAATATTGTGTGCATGAGAGTTTTGCTTGCAAGTATGTCTGTGCACTTGCATGCCTGGCACCCACAGAGGCCAGAAGAGGGCGCTGGATCCTCTGGAACTGGAGTTACAGACAAACCTAAGATGCCTCATGGGTTCTGGAAATTGAAGCTGGGTTCTCTGGAAGAGCGCCAAGTTCTCTTAACGATTGAGCCATCTCTCTGGCTCTCTTACTTAATTAATTAGGAAACAGAAACAGAGTCAGGCTCTATGGTACAGGCCTGTGAGCGCAGCTACTCCAGAGGCTGAGAAAGGGGGATTTCGAACCAAAGCCCGGCCTGAGCCTCTGAGCGAATCCAAGGTCAGCTGTGGCAGCTCAGCAAGGCCGTTCTGAAAATACAAACCAGAAGGGCCGAAGGCACAGTTCAAGCATAGAGCGCTGAACATTCGGAAGGCCCTAGGCTTAATTCTTTGGCCAAATAAGTAAATAACTAAGTAAACAAAAATGAATAAAAGCAAGTCCCCAAGTCAGCCTTCCTGTGGAGCCTGCTTTCTAACTCGCCTGCCCGTGCTTACTCTAGTAAAGGACGCTCAGCCTCCTGGTTGACACAGTTCAGGCCCCCATCTGAAAACCGTGTCTGTTTCCCCAGCTTTCTCGACAGATTCACACGCTCTTGGCTTCGCGTCCTTCTCTGAGCATATATAGTAAAAACTAATCAGGGTTTTCTGTAAAACGCAAGAATTATCTAATATACGAAAACTAAGCCATAAAAAAATTGGCGCACCAGCTAAATATAAACGGTGTTAGCTAGCATCCAGCTTAAAATAACTTCGGCCCTTGGCGGGGGCCACTGCCCATGATTGACGTGGAATTTACCCAACGGCTAGTGCTGGTCCTACATTTTTCAAATCCTTCTACTTTTTCAAAATAGGTTGTTGAGTAGAGCTTTATGTGCTTATATGGCAAAGCTCCCCTGTTTACTGTCCCAAGACCGAAGCATAAAATCTAGTTAAGGGTTCTTGCCAAAGCATGAATCAGTTGCAGCAATATTCTGAACTCTGTTCTTTCTTTCCATTCTCTAATATTTCTTCCATCACCACCCAAACAATTACTCATAATTAAACTGAGTAGAGGAAAGGGGCCCTGGCAAGAAATGTACTTGGCAAGGGCCCAAAGCCTCTTCATTGTCTTCCACACAGAACAATTACATCAGTTCCTTCCACCGTCAGAGAAAAAAAATGGATTTTGCAGAGCAAGGGTTGAAAATAAGGGGAAGGAAACAACTTATTTACACATTCCTAATCAAGCTAATGCATAATCTGTTTATGGGGAAAGGAGAGAGAGACTTTGAATTGCGTGGTTGTTCTAAAGCCTGCTTTCAGTTCCTATACTGCAAGCACAGGCCCACCAGCCTCTTGGGTCTCTAGGCTCAGAGGGAAATCCCATCAGTAAGGGTAATAAAACCCAGAGTCCAGAAGCTCCGGGAGAAGTTAAATGCCATCCACATTGTTTGAAAAGTTAAAACGCTATTGTTCTCCTATTTACTCAGTAGCTCCTCTTCAAATCCTACAGCAAAATGAAGACCTAGAGTCTAAATTTGTCACCTTATACCAGATGGCTTAGAGGTTGTCACAGTTAGGGTGTCTATTGCTATGATGAAACACCATGACCAAAAAGCAAGTTGGGGAGGAAAGGATTTTTTTGGCTTACACTTCAACATTGCTGTTCATCACTGAAGGAAGTCAGGACAGACACTCAAGCAGGGCAGGAACCTGGCAGCAGGAGCTGACCCAGAGGCCATTGAGGGGTGCTGATTACTGGCTTGCTTCCCCTGGCCTGTTTAGCCTGCTTTCATATAGAACCCTGGGCCACTAACCCAGGGATGGCTCCACCCACTGTGGGCTGAGCCCTCCCCAACTGATGACTATTTGAGAGAATGCCTTACAGCTGGATCTCATGGAGGCTGCTCCTTAACTGAGGCTCCTTCCTCTCTGATGACTATAGCTTGTGCCAAGTTGACAACCAAAACCAGCCAGTATGTAAATTGTTCAGCCTCAGTTCCTCTGAAGACCAGTGATCATAATGCAGTACATTTCTGCACCCCAATGATGCAATGACCACCAATGAGTCATCAGTTCACGGGCATTCCAGGTGAGTTAGTGTCCAGCCACCTTAGCGGCTACCAGGGGAGTAAAGGTCAACCTCCAAACTAGGTTCTTTATTCACCTGGCTGCCCCAGGTCTTTCCCTTTATACTCTTTCCCAGTTCTTGGTAACCTGGAACTTACTAGTGTTCCCTAGGAAAGGGGACTAAGGCGTAAGGGGTCATCTTCCCAAACCGAAGAAGTACGAGAGACTTCAGACTACATTTCTCAATGACACCAAATGAGAGAGAACCATTGTCTCCAGGAGGTCCGCAGCCATTCTTGAGAAACAAGTTTTGGATTCTGAGAAATTAGAGTTCTCATTCATCCCTTGCTTAGGTCCCGAATCTCATTTGTTTTCCTGGACACAAGCTCTAAACGCTGCAGTTCCTGGGCCATCATAGACTAGGAGGCAGGGGAGCAGGACTACCTAACACCCAGACCTAGCTCCTGCTCCGCAGAGCTGGGCGACCCTAAGAAATGAGGAGGACAGAGGTATCTGGCTGGAGGGGGACAAGCTATGGACTACTCTAAATTATTGAAATGAGGGGACAGCTCCAAAATGTTCATTCCAGAAAATAATAAATTATCACAATGCGTCCTATAGCAGAAAGCTAATCACGGGTTAATCTGACCCCATATACCAACCCCTTAAACTGCATGGTGACCTGTGGTTCTCTGTACAGGGTCACACATTTTAAAGACAAAGTGCCTATCTTGGCATTGCAGCTGGCATGGAGGATGTCCTGTGTGAACTCTGTGTGAACATCGCTGACAGTGATGTTCTTTGGAATGTAGGCCAAATGGCCAACAGTGGAGAATCTGGGGATCTACACAGGCCAAGGCAGAAGTTGCTGACCAGCAAGGCTGGCTGATGGGCACAACAGTTCTCCCTCCTCCCCCAGGCACGTCTGTGCCAATGCCTCTAGAGTATTCAGAAGTCACTGGCCGAGAAACCTTTGGAAAAATTCCCCCAAGCAAATAGCAAGAAGGTCTCCACAGGACTGGCAGTGTCGTTCCAAACAAGGCAGAACTCTCTTGTTGACAAGTGACAGGCAGTCAGCTCCAAGGGGACTGTGGACTGTGAGCCAAGAAAACCCTATCAGCGTATATAAACAGGCTAGGGTTCAAAGGCCAAAGCCCTGTTGATTCATAGGTCCTATAATGTGACCTGGGCTACAGTTTGGCTTTTCTTTGTCTGTGTAGGCTTGCTTCTGAAGACCAGTTCTCCCAGAAACCAAGGCACTGGCTGTCGTAAGGGCTGTGATCATCGTTTTGTTCTGTGGCATCTGGAAGCCCTCTCTTCACTTAGGAAACATGTCACCTCTGAAGTTTCTGGAGCACATGCCCTCCCAGGAGAGGAGCTGCGCACCAGCTGCCTGAGCAATCAAGCAGGCTCAGAACTGACACAAAAGCAGACGCTCCAACCTTGCCCGGGTGAGCTCACATTCCTGGGGCAGCAGCAGCAGCCCTAGGGATTCCATATGCTGCTAAATGCCCTTTTAATTAGTTTCCTTTCTAGTGAGATGGAAGCAGCTGCCTACATTCACACAACTCCAACCCCATTCAGCTAGGAACGTGCCTGCCGATCCAGAATCCAAGCAAGGATGGTTTGGGTTTGGTTTTAATTCCTTTCGTTGTTGTTGTTGTTGTTGCTTGTTTTGAGAGTAGGGTTTTGCTCTGTTGCCTCAGATGGCATTGAACTCAAAACCCTCTTCTCTAAGACTTTCCGTTAGCAGGTATTATGGTCCCAATGCTCCTCACTTGCTTCAGCCAAGGATTCATGTTGATGTTTTGAGGGTCACCTGGGTGCTGAGTGCATGCTCCCTTCCACCCCAGACTTGTCATTCAAGGAATAAGGCTCTCTTTTCAGTCCAGAAAATGTGTGAGATGTCCCTTTCTGTGATTAAATTTAGTGGAGCTCACAAAAGACAATTTCAGGGACCCTCTTCTGAAACAGAAGGGGGAGAGCATCCCAGAATAAGGAGAGGAATACATGACAACCATTTTCACTTCATATAAAAATTTTCCTGGTTATTTTCCAGTTCCTTTGAAACCCATAAATACCAAACTACAAAGGCTTGAAAGAATAAGTCTTAATTTTCAGTCCCAAACAAAACAAGAGATCTTAAAGTGAGGCAAATTTTTGCCACAATGACATATGATAACTAGAAGGGATCTCACTGTGAGAGAAAAAGAAAATGTTTTGTCTCTAAACGTTAGAAAATTCATAGAAAAGATTTTCAGTAACCATCAAATGTTAACCATTGCTTCTAGGCAAAAATCTCCGCTCTGCCCTTTCTTCCAGTGAGTGTTCCATTTCCGGGCCTAGACTTGGTAAGATACTTCTAAATCCTATTGGAAGATGAGTCCCCTGCTGGAAATTTGCCAAGAGCTTTTACTGAGGGAAATGAATTATCAGCTACTGCTTAGTGTTGCTTTTTTCCCAAAGATCAGGAAGCAGACTAAATGCCCCATAGTCCTTCATGATGCCAAATACTTGGGGATCTACAAGCTTAACCAGAAGCAGAAAGATAGTTGGAAAAGGAGATAAAGCCAGCTTCAAAGGGAAGGAGATAGAAAGAACACTCAGGGTCAAGAGATGGAACATATGCAAACTATGTCAAGGGCAGCAAACCTCAGATGTATGTTTGGTGCCAGTAGAAAGAATCTGACACAGTGTGATAGTCAGGGTTCTCTAAAGGAACAGAACTTATGGAATGATCTATCTATCATCTATCTATCTATCTATCTATCTATCTATCTATCTATCT
>LOJH01020747.1:0-20610 GCA_001685095.1 Ellobius talpinus | reverse complement strand
GAGGATGGGGAGGGAATTGGGAGGAGGGGAGGCGGTGGAAATTTTTTTTAATAACAATAAAAAAAAGTGTCTGGAAAAAAAAAGACTTAAGTCCAAGCCCACAGTTTCTCAATTTTGACAATCCCCAGATTCAGGACAAGGCAACACTTTCTGTAATGACTGGGTTCCCAATTCAGGGAAATTTTGAGACTTCTGAGAGCTTGAGTTCTGGGGCAGCTTGAATTTCCTTCCTCTTTTTGTTTTGTTTTGTTTTGTTTTTGAGACAGGGTTTCTCTGTGTAGCACTGGCTGTCCTGGAACTCATCCTGTAGACCAGGCCAGCTGGTCTCAAACTCAGAGATCTGTCTCCTGTGTGCATGGGTTAAAGGTGTGCACCAGCGCCTCCACACCTGGCTCCTTCCACTTTCTTGATCTTTGTGTTTGAGGAAGGTTCTTCCTTTATCTGAATCATTGTTAAAATGTTTGTTGTTGTCATTAACAAAATCACTGTTAAAAGTAAAACAACCCTTGCCTATCTGCTAGAGTTTGGACTTTAAATATCCTCCCCAAAGTGTATTAAAGGCTTTATTTCAAACTTGGAGATACTGAGAGATGAGGGAAGCTCTAAGGGGTATGAACTTGTCTGTGGAATTCTGGTTATTGTGGGCTTGTCCTTGAAGAGGAATATGGTTCCTGGGTCTCTCTGTTTGTGTCCTGACCATGGGGTGAATGTCTTTACTCCCATCATGCACCTACCATGATGTGCTAGCTCATCATAGTCCCAAAGTAGCTGGGCCAATCAGTCATGGACCAAAAGTTCCCAAACTGTAAACTGAAAGAAATCTTTTCTGAGTTATTATCTCAAGTATTTGTTTCAGCCATAGAAAGCAACTAACATAACTTCCCGCTCCAGCCTCACCTTTGTGTTCCCTCTGGGGCCTAGGTTTCCTGGAGTCCTTGAACATTTCTAGCATCCTGGGGATGATCACGCAGAGCGCACCCAACTAGATTCAGCCAACAGTCATTGTGGAACAGTCACTCTTTGGGTGTGGAAGGAAGGAGGCTAGGAAGGAAAGAACTGGGTTCAAGTCCTAGCTCAGATACATACCAGTGTAGCCTATCCTGGGCAAAGAGCACCCCCTGGGTGGGTCTCAGTTTCCTCAATAGCAAAGGAAACATCAGTCTATAGGATTGGTTTTAGAGCCAGGCAGCTGATGTTCTGCCCAGACAGGGTAAATGTGATGGTTAGTCTTCATGGGCAATTTGACAGGATTTAGAATCACCAAGGAGACACATCTCTAGGCATGTATTTAGAGTGTGTTTTTAGAGAGGTCTAACTGAGAAGGGATGACCGACCCTGAATAGCAGTGGCAGCATCCTTGGGCAAGAGTCTCAGACTAAATGAAATGTGGAAAAGGCACAGTGTCTTTATATATGAAATTCTCAAAGAAAAATTCTTTTTCAAGGGAGGAAAGGAGAAAGTATGCTGAGCAGCAACAATAATCTGTGGTTCCCAAGGATTTAGTATGACCAGCTACCCCATATTCCCGCCACATCTTCCCATCACACCTTCCCACCATGAAGGACTATGTCTCTTTAAACTGTGAGCCCAAACAAACCTTTCCATTTGCTTTCCACTGTTTTTGTCACAGAGATAAGGAACTCATTGCTCCAATTTGATTTCTGCTGCTGTGGCAAAACACTCTGACCAGAAGAAACTTATGGCAGGGAAGAACTTAATTCATCTTACAGTTCACAGTACATCATCCAGGGAGCTCAGGGCAGCACAGGGAAGCTCAGGGAAGGAATACAGGGCAGGAGCACAAGGAAGCTCAGGGCAGGAGCACAGGGCAGTAACTCAGGGCAGGAGCACAAGGGAGCACAAGAGAGCTCAGGGCAGAAGCACAAGGGAGCATAAGGAAGCTCAGGGCAGGAGCACAGGGCAGTAACTCAGGTCAGGAACACAAGGGAGCTCAGGGAATCTCAAGGCAGGAACATAGGGCAGGAGCTCAGAACAAAAGCACGGGGCAGCCATATGGGGCAGGAGCTCCTTGAAGCAGAAACCATGGAGGAACATTGCTTGCTGGCTTGTTCTCTGGCTTGCTCACAGGTTCATGCATAGCTACCTTTCTTATGCAGCCCAGGACCTCTTATCTAGGGATAGTGATTTGGTCCCATGTTGTAGGACATTTGCACACCATATAAAGATGTATTACTGTGATTGGTGTAATAAAAGATGGATGGCCAATAGTTAGGCAAGATGTATAGGCGGGACTTCTGGACAGAGAGAAAACACTGGGAAGAAAAAAGTTGAAGTTGCCAGCCAGATGTGGAAGAAGGACATGCAGAAGAAGAGGTAGCAGTCATGAATCATGTGGCAGGACATAGATTAAAAGAAATGGGTTAATTTAAGTTATAAGAACTAGTTAGGAAGAAGACTAAGCTATAGACCAAGCTTTCATAATAAGACGCCTCCATGTCATTATTTGGGAGATGGCTGGTGGGACAGAGAAAGACTCATTACAGTCCTGACTATATCAATTAACAATCAAGATAATGTCCACTGGCTAGGCTGGTTTTGCAACTCTCTGACTGAGGTTCTCTCTTATCTAGGTTTTATCAAGTTGACAATAAAACTAGTGAGAAACTAACATACTGACTATAAACTCTAGAAATGCCTGCCTTCCACCTAACTCTAGCAACTCCATTACTGAGAAAATATGAGCTATGTGTTGCTGATGCTTCTAAAATTCCAAGATGGACCTTCTACATAGACCAATATTTGGACTCTCTTTATTCTGTAATCGATAGTTCAAAGTTTTGTAAACCATTGCCGTCTTTTTTGATGAGACCTCTATGGCCTGCTTGGTATAGCACATCCTCTGATCCTCAGAGCATGTCTGATCTGCATGCTGCCTGGAACTGTCTACAATTTTCCATCTTGTCCACATCCTCAGGATTCCCAAAACTGTTACCATCAAGTCAAAAACTATCACAACATGCACTAAACCTGCATCCACAAAGAGGAAGCAAAAGAGAAAGAAACCCTTACAGCGTCTGGCTAACCCTCAGCTGACCTGGATGGGATTCCGACAGCCAAGCTCAGCCCTCTACAGCCTTCCTCTCGCCAGCACAAACCCACTTCAGGGAAGATCTTTCCCCAGCAGGCTGCTTACTGGGAGTGGCAGCTGTGGGTTTCTGCACCCATTGTTTTTTGCATGGACCGCCTAGGCTTTTACAAACAGATCCTAACTGCTCTGAAGTCGGTCCTGTTCAAGATTTCCATAACAGGCTGCTATATTGTTTTCATTTCCTGTGCTTTTAACTCCCTTGTCATAATATTATCCTATATTCATGGCGCCGTTAGTCCATGGGTCAGAGTGATATACCGTCGCTTGGCACGGGTCAAAACCGTTTCATCTTACTTCAATCATGACCACACTGAGGGGTACTGCAGAAGGTGTTCAGGATGCAGGGAGAACAGTGCCGGAGAGATGGCACAGCAGTTACAAGCACAATTTTCTTTTTCAGGTTTGATTCCCAACATCCACATGGTGACCCACACCGTCTGTCACTCCAGTTCTTGGGGGCTTTTGTCTGACCCCTATTAAAGTAATCACACAAATAAAATAATTTTTTAAGTGTTTTAAAAAAAGAGATAGGGTATAAATGTCACATGAATGCAAGGCACAGCTTCCAGAATGACATATGGTTTCCAGATAGGGGACTCCTTGTTAAAAATGGTTTGGAAGAAGCCAGTGTGCCCAGAAAGCAGCCTAGAGGCAAGTGTGTACCACACACGAATGAAAGGGGTATAAATGGCATGCTGAGCCTCTTTCACTTCCATCTCCTAAGTCGGGAACTCAGAGAATACATGGTCATAGGCCTGACCTCTCCCAGACTCCTTCTCTCTCCCATGGCTAAGCTGTCCACACTGCTGCTCCATATAGTTACCAGACAACCCTAGTCCCAGTTACTGTCACAGACCCACACCCTGACTGTGGCACTCAGTACATATAACACCTGACACAGGTGAACTGGACAGTCCATCTTTACCTAACAGCACTGAATGTGAGATTTAAAAGGTGTCAGAAGCAAGGAAATGGCCAATGGTAGCTGAAAAGCCTGAGGTAGTCTTACATCAAAAAGTTAAAGCTAATGCAATATTATGGATTTTTTTACTCTAAAGTGTTAATATTTTAGCTGTTCAGTTCTTTGGAGTACAAGGCCCCTCCTATTACTGACAATTTCTATGACTAAGAGAACACTAATATTTTTTACTTTTTTACATCTTATAATATGTATGAGATGAAACCCTCAAGTTCCCCCAATGATCCAATCTGGGGTTACCACCCTGATCATCCTCTTCTTTCAGGAAGAATTGTTTCTCCTGGGAGAGAAGCTGCATGGATTTACAAAATCAGAGGCCGAGGAGAGGGGAAAGCCTTGAGGAGAGGAGAAAAATAAACCACCTGGATTTGGGGTTGGGAACTGAGGAGCTGAGGCACGTTGGGGTGCCGAGAGAGAACTCTTTATTACCGAGCATAGTGTCTTCTACCCTCTGTACTGTCCTCAGGAGACAGCGGGAAGGAGAGAGATGAGTTTCTGTTATCTGTGGCCAGGGCTTCTCAAGACTGACTTTGAGACTGAGCCGCTTGGAGCCTGTTTGGGCAAATTACTAGGACACCAGTGCTCTGATGAGGCAATGTAAATCTCATTCTGTTGCATCGCTGAAGAGAACATAGTCTCTGAGGCATCAAGAGATGTTGTCCAAAGGATTTTACAGGTGAGCAACAAAGACTGAAATCAAACCCAATTTTTCCTGATTCCAAACTGAGTCATCATCCTCTGTGGTTTTTAAATGGGGGCATTTAAAACATAATTTCAAAAGAAATGTAAAGGATTTGATCTCATTTTTTATTTTGTACATGTGCATATATGCACACGAGTACAGTTGCTAATGGAGGCCAGAGAGAGCATTAGATCTCCTGGTTGTGGAATTAATGGGTGTGAGCCACTCAATATGGGACTGAACTCAGATCCTCGGTAAAAGCAGTACATGGTCATAAAACCTGACCCATCTCCCCAGCCCCTAAAACATAATCTTTAAAATGCTTCTGGGTCTGAAGACCTTGTCTCAAAATAAAATAAAGAGGGGGGCTGTGTCTGAGATGTAGCTCACTGGTAGGAAACTTGGCTAGCATGCATGAACCCCCACATTCAATACTGAGGACTGGGGGCTAGGACCTTTCTTTTAATCAACAGATAATCTTCATAGAGTCAAACTGATAGAAAGAATAGTCAGATATGTATCAGCACATCCTACAACAGTGAAGATTTCACAACTGAATGGTGACGACTGAATTTGTAAATGTTCCAAAAAGCATGGACGATCATGACACCATGAAAAGTACTGCTAAGAGAAAATGTGCTCATCCAGTCTACTACTGAGTGGGTTTCCACAGAAGTCAAAATAGATCCCTACAGTGTCATATTGGTCAATGCCATTCACAACAGCTGGGAGGTAGAAGCAGCCCAAATATCTAGCAAGTGGTGAAAGACTACGCAGTGCGAGGCACATGCGCACACTGAGTGCGTTCAGGAGGGAAAAGGAAGGAGCAGCTCCTACGATCTGCAGCTCAAAGAGCTTCACACCTCAGGCTGAGGGAAGAAAGACACCACCCCGTGGGGAGCGTGTGCTGGAGGGCAGTCCTGTGACACACCTGGACAAACCGGTCTCTACCGACAGAAAGTAGACCAGTGAGGCTGTTGAAATGGTCCTGAGGTGTTCGACAAACTGGACCACGTTCAGGATTGTTCCTCTGTTCCTGTACTGAAAGTCATTGACCTATCATACAGTTAAACACATTATGGAATACTGATTGGGCCTTAAAAACCATCAAAAGAAGAAAAGGGGGGTGAGAAATAAGAAGTGTGCCATTCTAGTGGACCCAAAATAGATTAATAGAGGGAAGAGAACTGGATGAAACTGGCTTTGTGAGCAAAAGCATTTGTCAGCTGGAGGAAGGACCAGCAGTGTGTGGAGGCTGAAGCAGGCAGAGAGCAGGCAACTGGTTTGTAAAGGAAGCTGAAGAGTGATTGACAGGAAGGTGAAGTTTTGAATGTAAGGCTAGAGGGCCAACACCAAGCACCAGTGTTGAAGAGGCTGGGTGTTTGTGGACCTCAGAGGCAGAGCTTAACACAGACTCTGACCGTCATGCTTCACTGGAGCACTGGGTTAAGTCAATATCGCTTCTGAACAAAAGAAATTAATCACCTCCATAATCTAGCAGCCAAAAGAGTTTATTTCTTGCCATTATTCCCTGGGTACAGTTTCAAATGCATTGCTTTGAAAGTAATTCCTGCTGACTTTTATGATATATAAAATTGTATGTCTTATTTACAGTAGGGTTTTATGGGCCAAATGACTTAACTTCTACCGGTGGAAACTTCAAAAACCAAGAGAAACACCTGGTCCTGATAAGGCTTAAAGCAAACAGAAGAAAGTACCAAAGTCTAGGCAAACAGTAAGTAGCTTCCTTGTGCCACCTGGAAGCCAGAGGGACTCAGAAAAAGTCCAAAAAATAACACTGAGAGCTTCACGAGGGTGCTTGCTCCCCACAACTTCTGTACCTGCTTCCTGCCCACACCTTCTCTGTCCCCTCTCAAGACGCAAAGGAGAGGAGGATGTTACTCCACCCATCTGCCTGCCTGGTGCCCCTAGAAAGGGTAAGTCTGCAAGAAATTACAAAATATTAGAGGGTCCTACCATTATCTCTACTCTCTGCCATACGCTATAGCAGAAGAAAAATGACCACCCCTGTGCCGGGCATTCCTCACCCTGTGAGTAAGGAAGGCCTTCTACCAGAATCAACAAAACCTACTCAAGTCTTCAAGATGGCTTCCACCAGGGCCTCACTCTTATATGAATGGAAGGGTATGCCATGGTGGATGAGAACACTGAGCAGTAGCCTGGGACTCACCCGCACTGAAGATGAACTTTGCCATGTTCTTCCTGGGGTTCCCACATAGTCCTCAGAGCTACCTACTGAGATGTATGGCCTCTCCTTTGGCAGAGAAAGAAACTGAGGCTTGGGAAAGCTTGTTCAAGAACATTCAACGGCTTACAGGGACTTCTAACCTCATGTGCTTCTTCTCCACCGTGCCGCAGTTTCCCCTGAGCTAGACCAAGAATAAACCAAGGTTGGTTTATGAAAGTGGCGGCCAAAGTAGAATCCTGTTCCTCTCCACCTAGACAAGCCCTAGCGGTAACATGAAGGACATCAGGCTGGATAGGAGGATGGCAGCAGTCACAGTGAGGCCAGGAGCTCCATTACAGATCTGTGAGTCAGGTGGCCAATGCTGACAGAATTCCATGGCAGCTGATACTTCAAGTTCCTCCCAACCTGGGCTTGGCTTTGATTATCATCATCATCACCACCACCATCATCACCATCATCATCTGTTTATATTTAGTTTCTCTTGTGTGTTTTGTTTCATTTTACTTTAATTATTTTGAGAAAGAGTTTCATGTAGCCCAGGCTGATCTTGAACTCACGAGGTAGCCAAGGATGACCTTGAATTTCTGATCAACTTGCTTCTTCCTCTCATATACTGGGATTACAGGCAGTTGGTACATAGGTACATATGATTCCAGGGTTTCCTTCATACATGTCAAGCAAGCAGCCTACCACTGAACTACACTGCGTGTTTCGGCCCATTTTAAACAGGATAGAATTTGGAATCAGAAGGAGAAGATAAAAGCATATTTTAAACTGGAGATTTGCAATATAGTGTTGTGTGATCTTGGGGAAGTTGCTGAAACTTTAGGCCTCTCTGAAAATGAAAACATTTGGCCCCACCTCCCTCACAGAGTTGTTTAGAGACTTAAGGAAGATCGAGTTTTCTAGAAACAAACCTTGTAAGGTATTGTCCTTGTAGTAATGAACAGTTTTAAAGTATTGACCCTCTTATTTTGTTAAATTAGTCTAGTTCCCTGTTGTTTATGCCAGTCCCCAATTTTATAAACTAGTGTCCTCTAACTTCATCCAAGGTGTTCAAACAGAGAAGAGAGGGGAGGGAAAGAGAGGTGGTGAAGCAGGGAGAGGAAGAAAGCCCAGGGCAGGTCCCAGCAGAGAACAGAGTTCTATTGTTTGATTCTGGCAGCCGCACTCTGGTTGGGGGAGCACACGTGATTCCTGACATCACAAGTCTCTAACCAGCCAGGCACTGGCCTCCTTGTCGGCCTGTGTTTCTCAATGCTTTTCTGAAAGAGATCATGAAAGCCTGTGTCAAAGCCCTTGATGAAAGCCGGGGTTCTCTTTGTGACCCTCCCTTGATCTGACAGTCAAGTTTTAAACAAAGAAATCGGATCTTCTGGGCCACGTTCGTCCCCCCCCCCAAATCTCCTTCAGAAATGGTTGTGAGTGGGGGTGGGGAGATGGCTCAGAGGTAGGACCACTTTCTATACAAGCATGAGACTTGAGTCTTAATTCCAACTCCTGCATATTAATTTGGGTGTCATATATGTCTAGAACCTTAGTTCTGTGTAGGGAAGAGACAGGAGAGTCAGGGTTTGTTGACCACCAGCCTAGCTCCAGATGCGGTGAGAGACCCTGTCAGTGAAAGAATGTGCAGAAGGATGGAGAAGGATACCTGGTAACCTCTTCTGGCCCTTAGATACACTTACATGACCACTCACCCCCCACCCCACCCCCACATGTGTATAACATATACTCACACTCACAGAGAGAGAGAGAGAGAGAGAGAGAGAGAGAGACAGAGAGAAATGCCCATGAGACACTTCTTTCAAACTTGTTCTAGAATGGTCCTTGGGAAGTGATCACTCCTCGGGATGCCAGGCATTGAGAAATCTGCCCTCAAAGTAAGGACAATATGTGGTTGGCATCGGACTTTGTCTGCACAACATGAATGAGAAACAGGATTTCATGGGCATTTGTGAGGGAAGAACCCAACCATCCATGAAGGGGATCAAATCAGAGTTTGGGGTATAAAGACTTTGAGGATTAAGGTCTCTGTATATCAAGACTGGGAGCAGAAGGGGTGGCTGAACATAGTCCACCCATGCTGAGGGTCCCATGATGAAAGTAGGCTTTCCCCTAGAGTTCTTACAAAGCATCTATCCTTGATACAAGAAGAAACTCAAGCTTTGATAGTTTCCACAGCCCAGTGCCTCTTGCTCACAGAAAACACATCTAGTTGTGTCTCCTGGTGCTTACCTGTCAACTCTAGTGCCTGAAAAGCATAACTAACACTATTCTTGCATCACATTTTTTCAGTTCATTCAGTGGAGTTGAGTCCAGGTTAAGAACGTGGGTCTTGGTGCTACACAGAACTGGGTGTGTGCACCTAAGAGTTCACTAACTCATTTGGGAGTTAATATTGAATGTAGATTGCTTCATTGAAAAATAGGGATAACAGTCAGGTGGTGGTGGTGGTGCATGCCTTTAATTCCAGCAGGTGAATTTCTGTGAGTTTGAAGCCAGCCCAGTCTACAAAAGCTAGTTCTCAGACATGCTCCAAAGCTACAGAGAAACCCCATCTCAAAAAACAAACAAACAAACAAACAAAAACAAAAACAAAAAACAGAAAGAAAAATAGGAACAACAGTCAGGTGGTGGTGGTGGCGCACACCTTTAATCCCAGCACTTGGGAGGCAGAGGCAGGCAGATCTCAGTGAGTTCAAGGCCAGCCTGGTCTACAGAGTGACTTCCAGGACAGCCAGGACTGTTTCACAGAGAAACCCTGTCTCAAAAAACCAAAAGAAAGAAAGAAAAATAGGGAAAACAACAATCAAGCTTCACAGAATGGCAGTGATGTGGGGGTCATGGAGATGTCTATAAAGCACATGGTACACTCCCTACATTCTAAGCATGCACCAATTGCTCATGCCTCCCAGAATCTGCATCTGTTGTCATGTGACCTTGCAGTCCTCCCCATGGAGATGGAGTGTACTTGGTACCCCAGTGGTCATGACGTGGCTTGCCTCAACAGGTAGAATGTAGGCAGCTGGAACAAAGAACACCTTCCAAGCAGAGGCCTTGAGTGTTCTGTATTTCCACTCATCCTATTTGTATTTCTTCCATTGCCAAGAGAAGAGCATGCCCTGCAGGGACACTGGATCCATGATAATGGAAGACTCAGGCAGCTGACTGGATGCAAGCCACAGTATAGAGCTATGCCAAGAAGAACTCAGCATAGATTGGCCAAACCCTTGTTAGACCATGAACATGTGAACAAGAAACAAGGACATATTGTTATAGACCACAGAATTTGAGGGTGTCTTTAAGATGTGTCATTGGGATCGTTTCTAGTTTCCTTGCAAATAAGACCTATGATTGAAGCTTGTTGAAAGCAGTTAAATGGGTTCAATTCCCATCAGCCCTCTACGCAATGAAAAGAGGTATGGCTTTGGGAATCAGAGAGATGTAATTCACACATGACTTCGGCATCTAACTAACTGAGTAAGTAGCTTGGGGAAAGTCTATTCTCTGAGCCTCTGCTATTGTTTGCTCTGAGCCTCTGCTATTGTTTGAATGGCTCCTCCAAAACTCATGTTGGAAATGAATCGCCAATGTAGTACTGTTGTGATGTAGGGATTTCAAGAGGTGATTAGCTAGCTGTGATAGCTCATGCCTGTTAATCCTGTTCTCAGGAGGCTGAGGCAGGGGGATTTCTATGAGTTTGAGGCCAGCCTGGGCTACATGGTGATTCCCAAGCATCCTGGGCTCAACAAATGGAGTTCTAAGAACAGAGCAACCATGAATGGATTCACATCACCAAGTAGTGAGCAGTGAGGGGAGATGTCCTGGTTACTCCTCTGCTGCTGTGGCAGTCACTGCGACCAAAGCACCTTAGAGAAGAGGGACTTTGGCTTACAGTTCCAGGGGGACAGAGGCCGTAAGGTGCAGGAGGCATGGCAGTGGGAGCTGGAAGCCAGCCTGGCAGTGGGTAAGTAGAGAGATTACTTCCCTCTGCATATGGGAAGCAGAGTGGGGGAGGGAAGAGGGGGAGGTGGAGAGGGAGAGAGACAGAACAGGAAGTGAGGCCAAACTATAAACTTCAAAGCCTGTCCCCAGCGATTACTTCTTCCAGCAAGGTTCCACATCCAAAAGTTCCATAAATTTCCCAAACAGCGCTACCAATGAGGAACGGAGCACTCAAATACGTGAGACTTTGGGGGACATAGGAGAGCAGGCCTCTGATAAAATGATAGGTTTGTCCCTCCCTCTTCCATAATTTGTTCTCTGTCACTGTGATAAACAGTATGACCAAAAGCAACTTGAGAAAGGAAATGTTTATTCAGCTTACATTTCTAGATCACACTCCATCACTGAAGGAAGTCAGGGCAGGAGTTCAAGTAGGAACCTTGAGGCAGAAACTGATGTATGTGGCATCTTCAGTAATAGGGTCTTGCCATCAAGTTCTGGTGGTCAACCAAGAATGGTGGTAGCCTGTAATGTTGGGGTGTCTCCAGGAGGCCTCTGATCAATTCCTTGAGATGGTATCTGTGGTGGTTTGAGTAAAAATGGCCCCCATAGGCTCATAGGCCCATTATTAGGCGGTATGGCCATGTTGGAGTTAGTGTGGACTTGTTGGAGGAAGTGTGACACTGGAGGTGGGCTTTGAGGTCATAGATGCTTAAGCTACACCCAGTGTGACAGTCTCTTCCTGTTGCCTATGGATCCAGATCTGGAACTCTCAGACCCTTCTCCATCACCATGTCTACCTGCACATCACTGTGCTTTCTGCCATGATGACAAAGGACTAAAGCTCTGAAACTGTAAGCCAGCCCCAATTAAATAAGAGTTGTCATGTGCCTCCTCGCCATCACTACACCTGCTACTGTACTTTTTTGTTTGTTTTTGCAAACTATGGTTTCTGGGAGAATGATTATTTCCTGTGTAGTGTAATTCCAATTAAATATGTATTTTATATATATAATAGGCTCCCATATAAATTTTCATATATCCTTAGTATTAATTATTCCTCTCACATCTACTCCACCCTTCCATTCCCTGTCCCCTTCATGTCATCTGTGTTCTGTCACCCCCCCATTAAGATCTTTCTTCTTCCTGCACACCAATGGTCCCTTTCTAGTTTCCTTGGTTCTAAGGAACTCTGGATGAATCACACAAATCTAAAGATTCAATGCTGAGAGTCATATATGGAGCAAAAATGAGCAACAGTTGTCTTCCTGGGTGTGGGGAACTTGAAATTTTAGGACAAGAAGGTAAATCTATAATATGAGGGGTTGAGACTTATTTAGCCAATATTTCCTGAATGCCCATGATTTTCAGGACTGGTAGATAGAAACAGAAGACATGTTTTAGAAAAACAAAGGATCTAGTTTGGAACAGGGAGGATCCATCAAGCTCAGCCAGTAGTTTGCTTGAACAGGTATGAACTCTAGAAATGAATTTGGTTGGGAGTGTTAGGGGTGTTGAAGACAACACTATAGTCTTGCTATGAGCTGGCCTTGGGCATGGAAGCAGGAGGGGGTTAAACGTGATGATGTGTTTTCATTGGTGGGTGTATTCAGGTTCTGAGGAAGAGTAAGGACAGAGCCAAAGAAAACAAACACCCCTAAGAAAGGGCAGGTGGAAAGGAAAAATCAAATGCTCGCACTCACTCCACAGGCATGCCCGCAACTCTCGGCCACACGCAGAAACGAGGGCACAGGTGCAAGGACAGCTGCCATGTGGCAACAGACAAGGTGAGTGCAGAGAAATCTGTGCACCCCCTGAGCAGAGGCACCCAGGGAACCCACACAGCCAACACAACTGCCATTGGCTCCCCCAGGCTTAAGGGAGCTAAATCCAAAGTAGCTGGTCAGGGGGCTACTTTTTTTTTAAAGAAAGTTATTTTATTGAACTCAGTCACTAAAGATTGGAAGATATGAATGGGAAACAAGGAAACTGTAGATGGAGAATTAGGATTCCTAAATATCCATCCAGACCTGAGTGATACTCAGCAACGGATACAGACTAGTAGGAGGGACTTCGCCAGCCACGCTATAGACGATGTAAAATGCTTCTCAACATCTTGGAAGGCGACTTTTCAGGTGACAGTGGTTGACAAAAAGTGTGCCAGATGTCATACTCAAACCCTAACATGACTAGACTAAGGTTTTGAGGTTAACAGGATGAAAACCTATCTTCAAGAGAGATAAAAGATGGATTGTACCTGATTAAACAATTAAACCTGCAAACAGTCAGAGAATGGTAGGCACAGCAGGTGTTCATGTAGGAAGAAAAGGAAGAGCCTTGGCTACGTTCACAAAAGCACACAGGACAGAAGGAAGGAATTTTCTTATAAACCTATCCCATCGGATAATCCTACAAATTGTTCATAGTTAGGCTTCACACTCTGCATTTTTTAAATTGTTTTTAAATGAAAACTAAGGATAAATAGTGTTAAATTGGTCTTAAGACTACATGTGCCAAAGGAACACCTATGACTCAAGTACTCTAGTACAATGAGAAAATGATTAATCCCAAAACGTGTCAACATGATGCTATATTTTCAGACTTTTCCAAGTCTAAAGTCACAGAATGAGGGCCGCAAATGCTACTGTAGCTCCTAGAATGTCACTCTGGGTCTAATAACATTTTCCCTGATTGGCAGTGGAGGGGGGGTCATTTGTCCTCCCCCAGCAGGGCCTCTTATACATCCTTGGAGAAGTTGCAGGGACCAGGGCTTTGGTCACAAAGGACCGAACTCCTGCATTTAGTCCTCTGCCTCAGCCTGGAGTACACTGGATTACTACTCACTCTTGGTTTAATCTGATGCACTTTAAGACTAACTTAGATGTTCTTTCTGCAGTCTCATCCGGCAAGTACGAAGCACAAATACACATCAACAACAGTGTCTGAGTTAGGGTTTCTAGTGCTGCACTAGAACACCAGGGTCAAAAAGTGAGTTGGGGAGGAAAGAGTTTATTTGGCTTACACTTCCATGGCACTGGTGATGATTAAAGGAGGTCAGGACAGGAGCTCAAACAGGGCAGGATCCTGAAGGCAGGAACTGACACAGAGGACATGGAGGGGTACTGCTTACTGACTTGCTTCCTATGGCTTGCTCAGCCTGCTTTCTTATGGAACCCAGGACCACCAGTCCAGAGATGGCACCACCCACAATTGGCTGGGCCCTCACCCATCAATCACTAATTTGAAAATGCCCTACAGTTAGATCTTATGGAGGCATTTTGTCAACTGAGGTTCCCTCCTTTCAGATAACTCTAGTTTGTGTGTCGAGTTGACATAAGACTAGTGGGCACAAAGAGTAAAGAACCTTCCAATCAGCCATGGTGTTGTTAGAATCACAACACTCAGGAGGGGGAGGCAGAAAGATGAAGAATTCAAGGGTAGCCTGCCCCACAGTTGAGTCAGGAAGAGAGGGGAGGGAGGAGAGAAATGGCTCCGTGGGTAAGAGTACCCAAGTTCCATCCCAGTCTACAGAAACTCAACAGCCTTTTCTGGCCTTCCTCGGCAACTGTCCTCACAAGTGCACACTCCCATACAGACACTTATGAATACACATAATTAAAAATAAATATAAAGGAAGTAAAAGAGAAGGGACAAGAACTGGGGGAGAAGAAAATAAAGGAAATAGAAAGGGAAGGGAAAATTGAAAGAGAAAGAAAGCCTCCTGTAACCTTAACACACTCAGCCTTTCTCGTGTTTGAGCTGTCTTTCCCTGGCTGTTTTCACCGAAACCTGCTCACCTGTGGTAGCCAGCACATATAAGTACCTGTGTCTTTTCTTAGTTGTCACAGCCCCTTGAACTGTAAGATTCCCTCTCTTCTTGCATTCTCGTATTCCTAGTCTTTATATCTACTGTCCTGACCAGCATACCATTTCTCCAGGGGAAAAAATTATCTCCCTCTTTACTGGTTAAATATCCAGTTTTGGGAATCAAAAAGATTTGAATCCAAGCTCTGGCTTTACCATTTGCCATCCCGGCAACTGTGGTAGACTTGGGCCCTCAAAGTGTTTGTGTCCTCATCTCTAATAAGAGGACAGTGACCACTACATCCCAGAATTGCTGTGAGAGTTCAATTGACATATCGGGAAATAGACTAAGTGTGGTGACCGGCCTATGAGAAGGGTCTGAGGAACAGAGGCTAGTTGATCCATAACCTAGAGAGGGGTTCCTCTACGCTTCTCAACAGACAAGGCTGACTGTGTCTCGTGTTAGAAAAAAGAACCAAAAGATTGTAGAGAAGCCATGTGCTCTCCCCTCCAAACAGCAAGGCAGGATCAAGATGCTTGGGCCTCATGCTTCACAGTTGCTCTCCTTCCCAGTAGGGATTTACCTGCCTAAGCCCCACTGCAAGCCTGTAGGTCAATCTAGCATCACTTTCGGCAGAAGTACATTCGCGCTTTAGGGAAACCAAGTGTTAAACAGTCCCGTGAAGCAGAAATGTTGACCAAGACACATCTGGCCAGGCTGGAAGGATCTCTGCGGCTTAGGAAAAGCTGCTCCTTTAGAGACAGGAGTCCCATGCTTAACAATGTGCTATTCATAGAGACTGCTGGGACAGCTAAGCTCTGAAGCCAAATGTGAGAGTGAAGGCCCTTCATTAAGTACTCAAAGGTATTGGCTCCCTGAAGTACAAAAGGCAAGTTGCACACGAGTGCTGACTAGCATTATGTCAGCTTGAAATAGGCTACAGTCATCTGGGAAGAGGAAGCCTCAATTGAGAACATACACCCCACACACAAGATTAGCCTTGGAGCAGCCTATGGGGCATTTTCCTGATTAGCAGTTGATGTGGGTGGGCCCATCTTCAGGGTGCTGCACCACTCCTTGGTGGGTAGTCCTGCACAGTATGGGAAAGCAGGCTGAGGAAGCCACGAGATGAAAGCAGCCCTTCTCTGTGGCCTCCACTTCAGCTCCTGCCTCCAAGTTCCTACCCTGCTTGAGTTCCAGCCCTGACTTCCTCAGCAACGAATTGTTGTTACCTGTAAGTGGAAGGCTAAATCAACCCTTTCCTCCCCAAGTTGCTATTGGTCATGGTGCTGAGCACAACACTAGAAATCCTAACTGGCTGATTCGTTTGCCTCTGGTGGAGTCTTAAGTATGTATCTAACGCATGTATGTAGACAATGCACATGTAAAATAGGTCAATGGGACAGTTATTTCTCTAGTGTGAGAGGAAGGAGCCCTCTTAAGTCAATTATACATTCATCCATCTGGCTACGTTTTAAAAAAAAGATTTATTTTTATTTTGTGTGTGTGTGTGTGTGTCTGTGTGTCTGTGTGATATGTGTGCTAGTGCCCTTGGGGGCCAGAAGAAGGCCTGGGATCCAGTGAAGCTGATATTACAGATAGGGGTGAATCACCCTACATGAGTGCTGGGACCTGAACTTGAGACCTCTTCAGAAGCAGCAAGTGTTCTTCACTGATGAGTCATCTCTCTGATCCCAACTGGTTACTTTTTATTGAACATTTATTGTGTGTTAGACGATGAGCAGGCATAGAAGCCACTTTTGGATGCTGCTATGACATATATGTTACTTGTATGTGTCTACATATATACTTTTATGCATAAAGGATAAAACCATGAGGAAATTATCTGGTGAAACTTTGGGTCAAACAAGGGGCCCAGAGGCCAGTCGTGACGACTCTGTTACATAGTTCAACCTGCTCCAATCTCCACACACCCAGTCCTTCATCTTGACTTTTTCCTGAAGCATCATTCATATGAGCATATATGTATATATATGTTTATGTTTTTACGTGCTTATATAACTTGTTTATTGCGTATCTATTTTACCCTGCTAGAATGTAATCTCTCTGTGTGCAAGAAAAGAGTTTCTTTTGCTTTTATTTTTTAAACCAGCTTTGATACAACCCATGTATCTAGAATAAAGTCTGGCATGGAGGAGGCACCCACTAAAGTTCCCCAGATGCAATATATCAGGTGGGGTGAGGGACAGCCATACAGCCATACAGCCATACAGCCATACAGCCATCCATCCATCCATCCATCCCTCTGGCCATCCATTGAGTATGTATCTGTTCTCCAGGTAGAGAAAAGACATTTTTGATCTTCTTTAGGGTATGGTGATCTGTACAGAGGACAAAGATATCCCGACTGGTGTCATAGTGTGAGCCAAGGCTGCAGAGACAAGTGCACAGGTCACGATCTCAAGCATGCCCGACCCTGGGTGTGGTGGTGACTTGCTGGGAATGAGGCTGGCCAGACATTGTGGGCGCCAAGTCTGGAAAACTAGTCCCTTGACTGAGCAGCTGAACCCTTACCATCCTCAGAGACATAAGCTTCATCTTAAAATAATTCTCTTTAGATACATACTTAAGACTCCACCCGAGCCAAATAAGTCACAGAGAGCCAGATGGTAGGAATACCAAGAACACTCTTTTCCTCGCATGGCAGATGTTGGTCAAACTTCACGTTTTGCCTCTCTTTGAATCACGGAGGGATGGGCTCACATTTACATGTACTTTAAGAACCTACTCAGGCTTCCTCCATCTGTACACCGATCATTCCAGCCGACGGAATAGAAGGGAAGGTGGGGAGGAAACACACTTGTGGCTCTTGGATTACCAGCCACCTCCAGGGGAGGAAGACTGGCCCACTGAAGCAGAATGTTCCTGGGCTGTCCAGGTACCCTGTGCAGCTAGAAAACCCCACACTCCCTCAGCTTCAGGCTGCAAGCAGCTAGCCCCAGGAGAACTTGCTAAACCTTGTTGGATAATGAGCTCCTTGCCAGGCACCAGGAACAGCTACAAGACAGATCTGGAACAGTTCATGACTGACCCTATGGAAGGGAGGCGGGCGATGCTATAAAAATCAGTTGCATACTGGCATCAGGAGACAGGCTAGCTGCTCTGGCAAAAACAGCATATAAAAATAATTCTGTTAAAAACCGACTCTCTCCTATATATAGTAAAGACAAATAATCACCCACTTCCCCAGTTAATATATTTTGCAAGTTCCTGTTTTTAAATACCAGTTTTTCTTAAAAGCTCACCTCACAGGCTGAAGTTCTAATGATGGCCACAGAGGGGCTATCTGGCCATCACAGAGGTGACCTGTGAGTCCCTACAGGGGTACAGGAGGGGACGGATAGGCTGGTGCAGGAACCCTGTAGCTCATCCACAGAGAAAATCAGGCCACTTGGGAAATATTCTAAAGCATCAGCTCCAGATTTTTGTTGCTGCTGGTTTCTGTGTCCTGGCAGGTTGGAGGAGTCTGCAAAAAGGGGATTTCCAAGAACTCTTCCAACCTTCTTGTCGTGTGTGACCTGCACCTGCTCTGGGGTACTATAAAATGTCTAGGATCAGCCCTGGGGCAGGAGGAACCTAAGCCTTGTGCATGGTCAAGGTCTATGAAACGCACCGATCTCTATGCTGTTACGATGGTATCAAAACTGCCTTTCCCATGTGTGCAGCTCAAATAAAAAGACCCAGACTTTCTTCCTGTAAGCAGCTCTGCCCAGAGCTACATCCCAGCAAATGCACTGAGAAAGATAGATCCAACAGTAAGCTGGGACCGTTTCGTGCAGAAGCTCTCTGCTAGGCGTGAATGGAAGGAGCCACAGTTAGCCTTACAACTTCCCTACTGAGTCCTGCTGGGAAATGCCTCCTCCAGTGCACTTGTCATCCTACCCAAGAAACTTCATTCCCTGTTCTTTTTACCTGTTTCTTCCCTCCATCTTGGGAAGAGGTTCGAGTCCCATTGCTTCTCCACAACTATTCTACTGGGAGACCACTGGTCAGATAAGAAGACGTCGCAGTAACAGGAAACACCATGAAGAATACCTGTCTAGAGTTTCATTAAGCCCCGGTTACGGGGAACAGGACCCTAGTAACGTCACTGTGCTGACTGTGAAGGGATCTGAGAGCTGCAGAATATATCGTTGGCGGTCTTTCTGCTACGTCAGTCGGAGTCTGGGAATCTACCATTCCCTTGGTAAGCACGCATGGAGTGCGGTGTCTGCACCACTCCAGGCATTGCCAATAGCTTAGTGAACTGTTCTAGGCCCAACCCTCCCAGACTCCTACCATTGTATGATCAAGACCATGGTGGACCTTGAAGATTGAGTCATTTCCCTAGGAGCACACAGGTACGTCCTGAAAACCCAGAACCAAGGTCCCTTCAGGTGCCACACTTAGCTGTCCCACCTCAGTGCCCCAGGAGAGATGTCCAAGGGAGATTGCACGACCCACCCTAAAACATTGGTTCCAGGCACTGCCCTCAGAAAGTCTCTCACCAAGCATTTGAACCTCTCCCGCTCCTGTCACAGTCCATTTCCCCTTCCTGGACTTCACGCTAGAGAAGTAGGTGTGGCAACTTCCGAGAAGGAGGAGGGGAGCAGCCCACAGGGCATCCTACTGCTCGGAATGTGAGCATTCCTTCACAGCCTTGTACTGGAACCAAAGCCCTTCCTGTGAAGGTCACCTGCCCCCCCCGGAAGTCCCCCACCCCCTTGTATTCTTCTCAACGCACTCCACACACTGCCACTCTCTCCACCTTGGAGAGCAAAGGTTCAATAGCCTGCTAAGAAATCACATCTCTGCCTCTGATGCAACCCGTCTGGGGGCTTGTCAATCAACAGCATCTATTGCAAGAGGAAGGGGGACTTTAGGGCCGCGGGCAAATGGTACTTTCGGTGCTTTTGAACTTCTGTAAACCTGGGGTTCCATCTGATGGCATTAAGTAGCCTTCTTACTTTTTGGAGCATGCTCAAAAGTCAGACCCACCACGGGGCTTGTTAGAATTCGGAGGGCAGGACTGCAGATATTGGTGGGACCCCAGAGCTTGCGTCTCTAACAAGTTCCCCGGGGGATGCTGATGCTGCTGATCCCGGACCACTCTCTGTGTCTCCAGAGATTCCTTTGTGGAATTTGCGGTACTGTGTTAGCCCCAGCTATGCCATTTCCACCAAGCACAGTTTACAGCATGATTCCAGGAGAGCATATTATGTAAAATCCCAGAAGCACAAGTTGGCGTACAAGGTCACAAGGTAGAGGAGAGTGAAGAAGTGGAAACAGACAGACAAGCCCCAAGCAAACATTTAGGAAGAAAACCCTTGAAGACTGCATCTCTAGTACCCAGCATACTACAAGGACTGTGGGGAAAGCCTTGTTTATAGTCAGGCTTGCCACCTCATTCCTAAGGCGACCACAGTTGATCTGGGCAAAACAGGCCTGCCCTGCCCAGGCCTGCCCAAATGCTCCCTCATTCCTTGGAGGTGGTAATGGTACAGGGTGGGGGTGGGTGAAGGCTATGTGGACCGTGAACTGGACCATCTGTCTGTGCCAACCTGCCAGCCTGATTGGGTGCTAGCATTCCAATATGAGTATCTGAGAAGAGAGGGTTCTGATGATCCTTTGCTACAATCCCATGTCTAGAAACATAGACATTAGAAGCTAGAACATGAAAAGATTAACGACTCAACTTCTTTCCAAATTCCTTTGCCCATTCCGTTCCTTCTGAATGGAAATTCCTTTCTTGTGACCACTCCTAGTCTTCCCTCTACAGCCAGTTATGGCTTTTCTGTCTGGGGTTGGGGGGGGAAGGATAACTCGAACAGGAGCCAGGATTTGTGCCCCTGGGCCAGCTTGACGATGTACAGCTCCC
>LOJH01020746.1:0-13404 GCA_001685095.1 Ellobius talpinus | reverse complement strand
AAATTTCTTATTCCGGAAGAGGCTTACTAGGTGCAGAGTGATGGAGGAGGACAGCCAATGCTCTCTTCTGGCCTCCACAGGAACATGCACACACAGGAACAAGCACACACATATGTGTACATAGACTCATATGGAGATATGTAAGCACACACAAATAAATAAAAATACTAAAACAATAAACTAATTTCAAGGTCTATTACCAAAAAAACCCCTGCTAAGCCAGGTGATGGGGTGTCCACCAGTTATTATATCTCTGCATGATACCCATACACAGAGGCATCACTTGGCAGCCTAAAAATGTATAGTCACAATTTGTCAATTACAAAGAGCATTAACAGCTTAAAATACACACGATTCTCTCATCAGTCATGTACATGTTAATCACATGTTGAAATACTACTCTGGACATGTGGAATAAAGTTCCTCTTTGGAGTCCACTCTGCTGCTTCTGTCTCCAGCCTCCTGCTGACCCCTGTTCTGGGGCCAATTGATTCCCTGACCTCCAGGACATTCACACCACATTGCTGGGATTAATGGGGACTGTGAGGGCTGGAGTTCCAGGGGCAGGGCTTTTAGGATTGCCTCATGGTCACTCGGCCATGGGGTCCTGCCAGGGAGACAGAGGAGCACAGCCAGGCATAAATTCCCTGGATCCCGGAGGAGAGCTGATGTTGAGGCATATGGAGGAATAAGCACTTGGGGGCTGCCATCCTGGCTCTCTTAGAAACTGAATTGCCTGTAATAAAAATCCTGAGCATCCTGCTTCATGCAGAGAAGCGTTGGGGGGTCTCCTGGGGGAGCTCTTGACATGCTGCCCAAACCACAGCCATAATAACCAAGGCACGTGGCTCACACCCGCATGACTGTGTGGACGCAGGCCTCTCCTGGGCTGGAAACCCAAAGCAGTTCCACTTTGGAGAAAGAGACTTCCCTCCTCTCACTTTTTCCTCCACCCACTTGTCAGCAAAGGCTTTGCTTAAGCAAACGCCACCTGCCCTGGCCTGGACACTTGTTCACACCACAGAGACCTGTGCAGAATGCCAGTGGCTCAGGCCTGTGTTCTCTGAGGGGGTGGGTCATGGAATGTTGATGGCACATGGTTGTTGCTCTAATGATAACGCTCCACATGAATAATGTATCTCTCATCCAGATGGGTTCCTGAGAAACCTACAGGTTGTGGAAAGTAACCGTCACATGTTACAATAATTCCATGGGGCCATCTGGACTCAGCTCCTGAGTGAGTCATAGGCTTTTGTCCATACGCAGAAATGAGGCTGGATTGACCATGGGCAGGGCAAAGCACTGGAAGTTGACCGGTCATTGTGCCACCAAGTGAGCAATGAGCCAGAGCCAGGCAGGGGTAAGGGATAGGAGATGGTGGAGAGATCATTTCTAATCATTTAAAAAACTTCAATGCTGCACAGGTTCCTAACTTAAAAAACAAAGAAGTGGATGGAGAGGTTCATATCTATAGTTCTAGCACAGGGGAGGATGAAGTAAGAGGATTGCCAGGAGGTAAAGTCTATCTAGACACATGTAGAGTTCTAGGCCAGCCTGGGCTACAAAATGAGACCATGAGATCTTGTTAAAAACAAAAGCAAACAAACAAACAAACAAACAAGGAAGAAAGGAAGAAGAAACGACAGGAAGTGTAGGACAGAGACCATAAGTCTAAGGGCCAGAGCTGGCTCAAGGTTCAGCTCTGGGAGCTGATGACAATGAGATGCTTTTGGAAGTTACGCTTTTGGGAATCCATCAACCCTTTGGGACTTTATTTTGAGCTTCTGGATGGATGTAGAAAACAGTTACTGGGACATTGGATCCCGTGGACCTGGAGTGATGATGATACCCGCGAGCCACACAGTGTGGGTGCTAAGATCTGAACCTGTCCTCTGTAAGGGCAGCCATTGGAGCCACCTCCCCAACCCCAGCAATTACAAATCTTAAAACCAAAACCCCAAACCTCCTCTATAACCCCAGGTAGACCTAGTAGCCCCTCAAGATCCCCTGTATCTGGGTCTACCTCTGCCAGGGTGCTTCTCCAGCGTGCCTGTCACAGTACTTGCCTGCCTTCCCCAGGATTAATTATTTCAACCAACTTCCAGAGCGCTGAGTGAGGATGCAGAGGTCCTGGACAGGGCCTAGGGGGAGCAGCCACTCTTGGTCTACTGGGCTGGGCAGCTTCCAGTCGGTGCTTCCTCCTCACTACTAGGTAACTAGGAAGGAGGAGGTGTTTGGAATCTGCTCTAGCTGGAGAGCAGACAGTAAAGCCTGGGGACAGGTGGTGAGAAGGCTAGGGGAGAAGACTGGGTCCCGAACTGACTTCCAAGTCTGAGGATTTTCCAGGAGTGTGGTGGCGCCATCTTGGGATGAATCATGCACATTAGGACACTGAGGAAGCGTGTGGCGTGCTGGTGTCATTGGAGAGGAATCCTTGAGCATGGTTGAAGTGGTAGCAGCATCTGCAGCTGTTGGGCAAGTGTTTGAAAAGGAGATGCCCAAGCTGCATGGATGGTGAAAGCTAAGGATGCTCCTGATGCTGCCAATGGTTTCCTTTCCACCAAATGAAGGGGTGTCCGAGAACAGCGGGGTACTGGGGCTCTTCCACAGCATGGGGCATGAAGGAGATCATGGCGTCTGGTTGCAGGTGGAGGTCCTTTGCAGGGTGCGGCTGGACTGTGGAAGCTGGTTTCTTGTACACAATTTTTGTTCTGCTACGGGATGAGCTGATGTAGGAAGTGTGCAGGCGGTAGGACTTCTCATTCAACAGACCTTAGACCCATGTGATGGCAAGCATGCTCCCCTGGCCCTAAGGATGGGGGGCCCTGAGACACCTTCAGAGTAGAGGGGCTTGAGCAGTGGTCCGATGATGTCAGAGTGCAGTGTGGAAGTTTACCCTCATGTGTGTGTTTATGATGTCAGTGTGCAGTGTGGAAGTTTACCCCTATGTGTGTGTTTATGAGGGCCTGCTTCGCACAAGCCCACACAAGTATGGGCCTACAGTTTAGGGTGCACGTGTACAAATGTGGGTGTGTGCATTTATATCAGTATGTGTTTGTTGTATGTGTTTATTGATAGCAATTCCTGCTTCAACTCACCATGTTAAGGAGGAGCACACTCCCGATTTTCCTCTCCATAATTGCTCAGAAGTCCATGGCCCAGCTGGAGATGGGCATACCTTGGCCCTGACGTAGGGGCAAGGAGTGGGAAATGGGTAAGCAGCATCTGTGCTAGGGATAACCTTGGCTAGGGGGGAGGGGAGGGAAAGGGAGGAGCTGACATGGTTCGGATAGGTAAGGGGCTCTGTTGATTGGCAGTGCTTTCAACCCACCTTATGCAGAGATTCCTGCATAAAGTCAGCTGTGGTGAGCGTCTTTCATACAGTGGCAGGAGAAACCTCTAGCTGCCTGCAGGGCCTGGTGCTACTGGGTGTGTGTGTACAATCTCATTGTCCTCCACAGAGACCTTGTTTAAGAGTCCTCTAGGTGACACTAGCATGGCTGGCCTTTGAGAGCTGTACCCACTGTCACATAGGCTAGTTCTCCTGGGGCAGGTCCCCGACCTGGCAACACCCCGTTCTTCTCTGCCGTTTGCTCTGGAGATGGCTCAGCCCTTTCCCACATCTCTTCCCAGAGTGCCGGCAATGGCAATTCCAGGCCACAGCCAGTGTCAGTTTCAGAGTTCAGAATCCATGGTCACAGCTTCCCAGCAGCAGTAGCTCCCTGGCTGTTCCAAGGTGTGACAGACGCTGCCTCATGAGAGGATGTGTATATCACCTTTCTCCTCGGACGAAGCAACTTTTCTGGAAGCCTCAGAGTGAGGCACCCTCAGGCCTGGCTCTGGCTCTGCAGCTGTGGCTGCTCTCCTGAGGCTTCAGCCTGTTTGCATCAGGACCTCCGATGCCCACCTCTTCCTCAGGTCCAGTCGGCAGCTGTTAATTTTCTCCTGGACTCAGCAGATCCTGAGGTCTTTTTGTTTGTGGAAAGCATGTGTTGAAGACCACCCCCACCATGGGCTTCTTTATTGAATAATCTTCCATCCCTCCCGTTTATATCTCTAGAAAATATATATTTCGTTTAGTCCTGAAGGTCTCTCTTGACCGCCGTCCATCGCCAGCAGATTGAATATCATGCTAAACATATCTCAGACACACGCTAAGCACTTGCTTGAACGTGAACATCAGGGAGACGTGCTGGATCTAAATCCCAGCACACATGATGAGGTCTGCTGCTGAAAACACTGGTGGGTACCTGCCAGCATGCAGTCATTTTCCTTTTCCTGTAAGAGGGTGATGGGAAAACTCAGCCATCAGGCTGAGTGGAAACCAAGTCCTTCCCAAGTGTTTCTTCCTCAAGCTGAGGGGCTTGACCGTCAGTCTGGAGCTGTCTCCAGGAATGTGTTATTTTGTCTCCAGTTTTGCATGAAACGCCTTTTTAAAAGCAGCAGTTTGTGGAAGGGTGGGGAACGGACAAACAAACAAGGAGTTTGACTTGTCCTCAAGGTTGTTCGATACAAGAGCAAGTGGCTGTGGAGATGGCTCAGTCATACAAGAAAGAACTTGATTTTGTGTCTCACGTGAAAGAGCTGAGCATGGTGTCATACCCTTGCAACCCCAGCAGGGAGGCAGGGACAGCTAAACCCGTGGGCTTTGTTGGCCAGCCAGACTGCCTGATCTGTGAGCTCCAGATTCAGTGAGAGACTTTGGGGAGGGTGTTCATGAGGAATGACACTCAAGATTGACTCCAGCTTACATATATGCACACACTCCAGCATACACTTATGTGCACACAAGGCATATGCGCATAAGGCCGGCGTGAAGCTGGTATCTGGAAATTGGGGCACCTTCTGTGTATTCATCTCTCTCTTGTCTGGTCTCCTGACATGGGCTGAAGGCTGGTTTCTTGGTAATGGCCTCATGTTTCCTCATGAAAATGTCAGGTCAAAGCAAAGCGACATCTAGGAATCTGCAATTCTAATCTTCCATTCAGCCCCGGGAAATCCACAGTTCCCTTACAAGCTGCCAGACTTGAAAACGCCTCTAATTTAATTACAGGTGTCGATGTCTCCGATCAGAGATGATATATCTGACCCACAAAGGCAGCTGAGCGCTGCTGGAGCTTTGGCCTTGTGAGTTAAAACAGAAGAACCTTGGTTTCTAGTTCATCGATGTCGGATGGTTTGTGATCTTTAAACCAATTTGCCTTCCCTCCTATTAGTTGTAAAGAGGCTTTCTTTCGGGTCCTTATTTTTATTTTGTAGTTTTTGCTTCCCTCTTCACGCAACCATTTAGAGACTGGAACGAATACATGAAGATATGGAAATCTAGCAGTTGGCTTCACATAATGGGACCCTTTCATGCTTCCTCCAGAGGCTTCTATTCATGCATCATGATGCCAAGCTCTGGCAAATAAGCCAAGTTGGATTAAGTTACAGCCAAGTATGTTGACTTTACCCATTCAATTTATTCTTGGCAAACTTCAGAGAGTATTTATAATAAAGTCCCATTTCGAACATTTGAGGGCCCCAGCGGAGTTCTAATAACACTGGGTATTTATTTAATGTCTAACTGTAAGAGTTCAAAGCACTTTATAGGCATTCCTTGACTGATCTTAACATCCCTGCAAGATTTTACAGCTTGGACAAGTCAATCGAGGCCCTGAGACCTGCCTGGGATCACCCAGGAAGACCATGCTACTCCCTAAATTAATCACGCTGCCAATGCGCGGAGGCTCCTGTGCCTTCTCTGGCGACTGCATTCTCCAGTCCTTATCTCAGCGTCGCTGACTGGAGACTATTTGTTTATTTCTCCATGGAGATCTTTAATTAAGGGAAAGCAGAAAGCCCCACAAACACTTCTGTCTGCGTGTCACTGCAGTAATTGGGCAAAGTATCTTTTAAATGTTTTGATTCTTTGGTGATGAAGCTAACATTCTGGTAGTTAGAGGAAAAAGAAGGCTTGGGAGTGTGTCCCATTTGGATGATGCTAAGTGACACATCTTTACGCAGCTTCCAGAGTAGTCGGCAGCTGGCACTGGAGGTGGCCTGTGGGGCTGTAGGCAGTGGCATCATCAAAGGAAGGCCTGACCATGGCTCCTTCAGCTGCTTCTGAGACCTGAGTCAGAGGCCTGTCTATCCCTGTCTGCGTGGACCCTGGTTGTAGGATACTGATTTAACATTTAATGGGCACTGCTGGTGTTTGACAAGCGACACTTCAGTTATACTCTCGGAGGCATTAGTGACAGCAAGGAGGCCATGTTGGCTTGAGCATATGATGATGAGGAAGCAGGATCAGCAGGCACAGGCTTCCACCTGCTCACGAGAATGCCCATCTTTCTTATGGTGAGAAGTGGCCCTTCATCCTCATGACTGTGCCCTGAAGTACCATGGGAAGGTCATTTGCAGGGACTTTTCCTGATGATCACAGAGTCAGTGCCGGCTCCAACTGCCCTGCAGAGCCTTTGGGGGAACCTATAAAAGAAAAGGCACTTGTCCCTACCACCTGTTTATTTTACAGCCCATAGATGATCTGAAAGTCCTTCCAAGACTGTTTTTGTAGGGGTCAAGGGTTAAGTCTCCCTGCCACTGCCCATGGCCCTCCTTTCTCCATTCCTGGGGAGCTGAGTGTTAAGCATAGCTATGGAGGGCTGAGAAGCATCTGGGCATGAACAGACCCTGGAGCTAGACTGTGTTTGACTGTGGGGTCCACGTGGCTGTGTAGGTGGGGTGAGTCTCCCAACTGTATGTCTTGGTTTCCTCATCTGTAACATGGGATTCAGGCTGGCTGTACCTGATTAACGAAGCAGATGGACTGGTATCCACAGAATTCTAAAGACTGGCCCCCGCTCACGATTCACACTTTGCTGGTTTACAGGTTATTGTTATTTACTAAACCCGAGTTTCCTTTTTTAGAAGCCAGTAGTAAAGATTAGCAGTAAGATACTGGTGTCTGTAGGCAGGCAGATGTTAATAACCCCAGGACAGAGATGGAGCTCAGGAGGCTGGGGCACTGGGAATGTCAGCAAGGTGCTGTGCGGGGGCAATCTGGCACCACAGCCTTGCTGGGGATGACTAGGACTGGCAGGTACCAGAGAAAAGTGTCTCAGGGAAGGCTGCCCTCCAGGTAAATGTGGGTCATGGTGGTGGAGATGCTGCCAGGCTTCCTACTCCTAGCCAGCCGACTACGTGGAAAAGGAAAGATGGCTTGGCAGGGGAAGGGCTTAGAAGCCCTGAAGTTGTGACTTCTTCATGATGGGATCCTCCTGACATTCAGAGAATCTGGTCTCCCAGAGCTCTGGCCTACATCTCCCTCAGTGGGAAGAGTGCCTTTCTAATATGGCAGTGGTGCTGGAGAGGGCTTAGCTAGAGCCCTACTAAGTGCTGGAGAGGGCCCAGCTAGAGCCCTACTGAGTGCTAGAGTGTGACCTGGCCAGATAGTCCATTTGAGCACACAATGGTACTGGTGAGAGGCTTTCAGCATCTAAGAAGTCAGCAGAGGCCATGAGATAGGCTGAAGACTCATGTACCATTAACAAGCCATGACCCTGTCTGGATCCATAGCTGTCTCTCCAGTTGAAAGTGAGGATGATCCAGGGAGGGCCTCTGCTCTTTCCAGTCACTTAGCATCCTATACCTGGTCCAAACCAGCATGCTTCCCCAGAACGGATGCTGCAGCAGAAGAAGGTGGATTGTATCACAAGCAGCACCATGCACTCTAGTGTGGGGAACGGCAGGGCCAGGAAGGACATGGGAACAGCATTTTATTCTCTGCTTTTGAGACTCTGCACAGAGGAGAGCGACCTACAAGGAGCAGGACGGCAACACAAAGGACGGACTTATAACAAACCAAACAGAGAAAGACGCAGCCGTGGAGAGTTTAACATGAGCTTGGGAAAAGTGAAAGTCAGGCTGGAGAGAGACTTTACTGCTCTTGCAGAGGACCTGAGTTCAGTTCCAAGCACCCAAGTCATGCAATTCACAGTTGTCTGTATCTCCAGCTCTAGGGACTCCAGCACCCTCTTCTGGACTCGGAGAGCACATGCGCTCCCATATGCATACACACAGAGTAAAAAGTAGGTAAAAATAATACCTCTTAGAAGAAAAGGTGAGAGCCAGCCAGGAAATCAAGTCAAATGAGTTTTAGGTTATTCAAGATGGGGTGAAAAATATTGGGAAAACGTGTTGCTTATGGTTGAGAGGTAGTGGTGTCCTCTTTGATCCTATGGAAAAATGACTCCCAGGTGGCAGGAGAGAGTAGTAGTCTGCCCTGATCTTCAAGTCCAAACCCAACAGCAGCTGCCAAACTCTCTGGGCTGACATTAATGCAGCGAGACATGCCAGAAACAAATAGTGGTGGGGAATAATTCTTGAGCTTTTAAGAGCTTAAAAAAAGAGTCAGTAAGGAGAGCTCTGAATAATTAAATTACAGCAGAGAGTCCACTCACAGCCTGCAAAGGAGGGGTCCAACATCTTTTAACTTTCCCTGGGACATTTGCAAAACCTGACAGTGTGTTGAACTACTTAAAAAATCTCAATAAATTCCCGAGAGCAAACCGTGCCATCTGAATTCTTTGACCACAATACAATAAAGCTAGAACTAAATAATGGACGACTAAACAGGAAACTGCGGCCACTGGAACATTAAAACAAAGCAATGCAAAACAAAACATTCCTGAGTAGCCACAGGGTCAACAATGAAATCAGACCACAGGAATAAGCAATTTGGATGGATATAGGCAAAAGCTTGGACCTGGAGATGATGACCACTGATTACAACATAGGCTAGAACAGGAAACATGGGAGTGGTCTCAACCATCTGAGAAGGAGGACTGAGTAGGAATGGCCACGTGGCCATTAAAACAACATCTTAATGGATGGAAGGAAGCTCATGGCATTTCCAGTTACAAAGGCAGAAATGCAAATTCATCTCCTCTAAACTATGGCCCCTGTTCTCCTAGGGGTGGTAGAGAAACTCTCACATCTATGTATGTATGGCTATGCATCTTTCTTTTTGCTCTTGGCTGTTTTGTACATTGTCTTAATGAAGATTAATTATGTACTAAAATAAACAAACATAGAAAAGGGGCACATGTGGAGAAGAGTGGGGATCTGACACATAGCAGTTGATTTTCCGTGGGGTCCTGAGGGTCATTGTGTAGGACTTTAACTAAATGCAATACAAAATCTACAGTAGCAACTTAGTTCATGTTCTCTGCACAGGTCCTGTTGACGGGTTCCACTGTTTGCAAAATGATCACAAGCCAATTGCTTGTAAGCTACGGTTCCAGACTCCTGAGATGAGTTGGCACTCTTCAGAAATACCATGGCAGGTGTAAACAAGATTATTGGAGACTGTAGGGTGAGATTGCCTACAACACCCCCAAACATGCCTCAGTGTAGAATCTACTTGCGGGAATCTGGCTGGTAGATCAGATAATTTCGACACCATCCTTGTGGCTTAATTACTAGGGTAGACACACATCAAAGACCCTCACTGAGATCACACCAGTGAATTCATGCAATGGGAATTATCTACCCCCAGAAGCTGCTGGGCCAGGGCTGGCTGCTTTCAGCTGGGCCAATCGGAATCTCCCCCGATGCATGTCATTATCCTTTTGGATGACTATGCCAAGAAGTTCTGTAAGTGTAGAACCTGGGGAAGCTTGTGTCCTTTGCAAAGGAGAGCCGTGGGCAGCAACACAGGTCACTGTGCCAGGAGGCAGAGGGTCGGTGACCACAGGCTAGGAAGGAAGAGAGCACGCAAGCATGGGCACAGTCTACAGCTCCTGCTAAAGCTTTCCTGAATGTTCTGCCAGAGGATAGCCCTTTGCTATTGGGACTCCCTGCTGAGACTTCTGGGATTCTGTTACAGGCAAGTAAGGGATTTAACAGCCAGGGCAAAGATATTGTGCTTAGAACTGAAGAAACCAACTTCCACATTTGGATACTCAGAGCCATGCTAACCAGCTGCCGAATGGAAGGAACAACGCCATGGTGTTTGGGTTTTCGTCGATGAAACGTAACAGCTTGCAAATATTCTATGTGAGTAGGAAAGACATTTCTACAGAACGGGAAATAGATAAAGATATGGGTCACACAATTTAAAGATCATATGGCAGTCCATACCCAGTTACGGAAACCTGACTATGAACTAGCAATTTAAAACAACAGAAGCATCCAGTTCATAAGTGGGATACAAGCGAGGTGCAGCTCAAACTGAGAGGTGGTGACTATTCATTCCTAAGAAATGATAAAGGGACAGGATTACCCTGGAAGTGTCTGCCAGTGCTACCACCTATCGCTGAAGCGTTCAGCAAAGACATGTACAGGCTATCCACTTACATTTGAATTTCAGATAAACATTGCATTGTTTAGACTAAACATATACTAAATATTGTATGAACTGTAGAATGCTCCTATAAGTTGTTCTTTTACCTACACACACGCACATGTACACACACACACAGTAAGGCAAAAGGTAATCAAAACAAAAGTAAACCCCAACACAATCTAAACCATTTCCATTTTTTTCTTATGTTTAGTCATACATGATCACCATAGTAACTGGGCTTCTTTCTGATTTGCTGATCTGATAGTCTAAGTTAGCTAGTTCTCTATCTTATCTATTAATACTGCTATCTCAAGAATGGCTCAGTTTTCAAAAGTAATATGGGATGGCGCCTCCTCCTTCAAGAAATTCTTCACCTTCACAACTCAGTTTCATCTGATATTTTCCTGTCAGAACAGATCCTTAGAAATGTGCTCTGTGCAGGAGGTTGACTGCAGTCCCTCTGGGCCCTGGAACTCGGCATTGGAAAGGGCTCCACACACTGCGGGCAGAACATTCACGATCTGCTCTCTAAGCGGAGACAAGAAGAGTTCCCTACTACCCATCAGTTTTTTAAGGAAGTAGGGCACGTGGCTTCTTGGCAAACTGCAGAGTCAAAACTTGGGTAAACCCTTTTCTGTCCCCAGCCTAATAAATAACAACTTCAAATCTGGAAACACCCTCCAGGAAGGCTGCTAAGGTTACCTATTAAAGACATGATCTGTGCTGGCAAGATGGACCAGCTGGTAAAGGCTGCCACCAAGCCTGACAGTCAGAGCTGTCAGGAATCACATGGTAGATGGACAGCACCAGCTCCTGTAAGTTGTCCTTTGATCTAGACACACACACACACACGCACACACACACACACACATGCACATACACACAATAAGTAAATGTGGTAATCCTAGCAACAACACCCTAGCATCATCTAAGCCATTCCTGATTTTTCTTGATGTTTAGTCCCACACAGTCCTCACACCATGGTAACCGGCTCCTTTCTGAGATACTTAGCACAACTTAAGGCCTAGTGCTTTTCTCCCTATGGGAACTTTGGCCCCCAGGCCACGTTTTTATTACAAACCTTCATGATGATGTCAACAGCCCTAAAATAGCCTAAGATTACTTTAGTCAAAAACTGTTTTGTCAAATCTACATCATTTCTTAATCCTGGCTGCGTCTGAGCCAAGGGACTCATCTTAGACTCAGTGCGAGCTAGGAGCCTACGCTGGGAAAGCCCCGTCCACTGCCTGGATGAAGGACATCGGTGACACATTTACCTCAAAGCAGGAGAGAAAGGTGAAGGGAGTCCTTGCTTTACGGGTTGAGATGTATCACGCGACTTCCATACTTGTGCACCAACCGAACTGTGAGATACAGTGAGGGATACTTGGCTCCCCTGCATCCTGCTTACTCTCTTACATAGACATAAGATGATGGGTTGGCTAGCAGCCAGCACGCCCAGAAACCTCACCCCAGCCTGCAAACAGTCATTCTGCTCCCTTCTCTTTGTATCTGAGGTCAGCATGTCACCCTAGTAAAATACCTCTGTATTTTACTAAAAAAAAAAAAGCACAACCCAGTTCCCCATCAGTCAGAATTTAGGCCACTGCTGCTTCAGGCTGGTGAAAGGGTCACGTAGGGAAAGAGGCCTGCCAGCTGTATCCGCAGCTGGACTAGATGTACCTCCCAGACGTATACTCTGACCTGCACTGGATTCTAGAGGCTGGGCCATGAGCCAGAAGGTATAGGGCACGTGTCTGCTAGTGTCAGCATCCAGCTGAGACATCCTGTTTCTAAAGGAGTGACAAGCCGTCGAGTCTAGGAATCCCCAGGCTGCAGTAGAGACAGACGCATACTGTGCTGGTCAGTTTTTTTTCTTTACATTTTTTGACAACTTGACACAAACTAAGGTCTTCTGGAAAGATGGGCTTTCAGTTGAGAGAATGCCGTAACCACATCAGCCTCTAGGGAAGTCTGTGGTGGGGCTTTTTCTTGATTGTTGATTGACATGAGAAGGTCCAGCCCACTGTGAGCAGTGTCACCTCTGGGCTGGTGGTCCTTGGAGGTACAGGGAAGCAAACTGAACAACCATGGAGAGAAAGCCAGTAAGCAGCATCCCTCCATGGCTTCCATTTCACTTCCTGCCTCCATGCTCCTGACCTGAGTTGCTGCTCTGTCTTCCCTTCCTGATGGCCTGTAAGCTATAAGATGAAAAATTATAGCTCCTCCCTTCAGGAGCTTTGGCTTATGGTGTTTATCACAGCAATAGTGAGCCAACTCTGTCTTGCTTTAATTTGTTGTGAAGGAAGGTCTTCTCTTTCTATGGATGCGTCCACTCAGTGGCATCTCAGGGCGGGGCTTTCAACACTTGTTCTCAGAATTCTGCTCTGGAGCTCCACATGTGTTTGGGATTGGAGAGTGGTAATCTCTTAAGCGTTTGGCTCACCGTGGGATACCCATGAGCTAGAAGCCTTGCGTAGTTCTGTAGTCGAGAATGCAGCAGTCTTTGACCTACAGATTCTGCTATGTAGCATCCCGGAACAGTCACCACAGAGGGGAGACCCATGGGCACTTGCCCCGCTGTGCACCCCATACTTTGCCAATGCCACAGGGCATCTTTTCGCCTGAGCTGGCGGGTGAGAGTCAAGTGCAAGCTGGGCTGAAGAGCTTGCTCAGGGCCCAGTTGCTGCTGAGAAGTCTAGAGCTCTCCTAGGTGAAACCAACACAGAACCTTCAGGAATCTGCATATGAAGTGGGTTCTGTGATTGGCACATTTCAAGAACAAATCTCTAGCAAACACCAGGGAAACAGAAATAAATACACAAAAGCACCTGTAACTTTGGGTGATATTCTTTGATTTTGATTTACTGCTATTGAGTAAAAATAAGAGAGGTTGGCGATCAGTTTTGGAAAGGAATTTTATTCTTGTCTCTGAAACTGGAGGGCGGGGGAGGTCAACGTAGAGACACCTGTATCTGTCAGTTTCTGGGAAGTAAATGCCTACAAAACCAGGCTGGCCTTGCTTCAAAACCAAAAGAAGAAGGAGAAGGAAGACGGAGGAGAAGGAGGAGGAGGAG
>LOJH01020744.1:2080-20611 GCA_001685095.1 Ellobius talpinus | reverse complement strand
TGGCAAACTAGTGTGGCTACTGGGATTAAAGGTGTGTGTCACCACTGCTTGGTCTGGAAGACTGATCACTATAGCTGTTTTACTCTCTGTCCTTCAGGCAAGCTTTATTTATTAAAATACAAATGAACTATTACTACACTTTTCCTTTTTGTCTAAAATAAAAAAGATATATATATATCTAAAATAAAAAAATATATATAGCTAATATAATAAAAACTATACACAATAAGTACAACGATTATATATAGTATATACAGACAATAAATACATCAGCAATGTCTAGTCCATTTGCATTTGACAAATTCACAGAAAATACTCCATATCTATTCTATCTTGGTGAGTCCAAAGTCTTGTACCTAATTTACTTTCTATCATAACTTGCATTCTGTATCTGTAACTATCATCTTCAACTTCCTCAGAAACCCAAGAAAGAAATAATATTAACTGAGTAAGCAGGAAATGCAAGCAAGTGACTTCCAAAAATGTGAGAAATAACAGAAAACAGCTGTCTGCCTGGACAGTCACCCAAAGTTCCTTTGCAATGTGCTATTAACTATTAATTACAGTATTAACTATTATTAATAATGTTAATATTATTAATTATGCTACATTATTTGTTATCGCAGCACTGAGGAAATGAGGAACGGTTCTTGCATATTTGGCAAGGAAAAGGTTCCCTGATCATTAGGGTAAGAGAGCAGCAGCTGATGTGGGGAGCTAGGAATAACTGCTAGGTGCTGAACAGTGTCCATGGTCACCCACTGGAGACCTCTGTAACCAGATGTGGCATCTACATCATAGATCTGACCAGGGAATGTTTTTGACATTAGAAAGATTAAGTCAGTAAGTGCTGCAAACTGCACATGAGAGGAGGTTCAGGAAATTCAAAGTATAACAGTGTCTCTCAAAAGTAGTTGCCCATTTGGAATCACCTAAGAATAAAGAAAAGTACTGATCCTAGCCTGTAGCTCAATTGATAGAATGCTTCCCTAGCAAGCATGGAGTACTGGGTTTGATCTCCAGCACTATAGTAACCAGGCGTGATGGTACACACCTTTAATCCCAGCACATAGGAGATGAAAGCAAAAGGATCAGAAATTCAAGATTGTCCTCAGCTATATAGCATGTTGATAGGCCAGCCTGGGCTACATGAGCCCCTATCTCAAATATGATGGAGAGCAGTTGAAGAGATGGCTTGATAAAGTACTTGTATTGCTAATGTGAGGACATGAGTTTAATCCTCCACACCTACATGCAGTTGGATGCGTTGATATGTGCTTGTAATTCCATCACTGAGAAGGCAGACACAGGAGGATCTCTGGGTTTCACTGGCCAATCAGTCTTGCATAATTTCAAGCTCTAAACCAATAAGAGGCCCTGTCTCAAAGGAAGTGTGTATGGTGTTCCAAAGGATGGCACCCAAAATTGTCCCCTAGCATCCCATCCTTCAAGAAGTACTAATCTTGTACCCAGGTCCCAAATGGTCTTGGACCAAACCTGATCCATCAGAATTTTTCAAATTTTGCTTATTGATTGGTAGATATGTTTAAGTTTGTTGAGAGCTATGGTGCGGCCACTGCTCAGCATGCCTAGAGAAACTTCCTAGAGTAACAGTAAGGACACAGCCGTTCTAGACTAGGGCTGCTATGGTGATGGGATGAGATCACTCGTGACACAGGATGTATTTATCAACCTCCCCACATGCTGTAGGCTCTGTGGCAGGCTCCAGGGGATGCATGATGAATAGAAAACTGGGTTATTTCTACCATGGAAGTCTCAGTCTGAAGAAGTGAAATGTCAGCAAAACACTCCTTAAATGAAGTAGAACTAGGAGTCCTAGGGAAGAGGCTGTAGAGTACTGGCTGGGCATGGCGGAAGGAAGACTCTTTCAGGTCATGGGATGTTGTATGGAGGCAGCATCTCTGTTAATCAATGCAATTAGCCATCCAGGGTTGTCCTTGTTTTAGCACTGTAAGTCTTATGTCCTGAACGAACAGGGACAGTTGATCACTCTGGGTATGACAATGCCCCCACTGAGACTTCAGGCCCCTGAGTGCACTGCATAGAAGTCCACATTCCCTACCCCCTAGTTCCACAGAAGCGTATGGTCCACATGGCATAAGTTCCCCCTTCTGAGCAGTGAGGGCCCTTGGCAGATCACTGGGGTAGGTAGGTGGTGAGGAAAGGGACCTCAGAAGGTGAAGCCTTTTACGAGCTTCTGAAGATGACCTGCACCTACCCTGTGTGCCCTCTGCCCTCCACCACACATTTTCTTTTCATATCACCTTCAGGTTGTAGCCACATTAATAACCCGTAGGCATTTATTTATTTATTACTGGCTTAATCTTTTTCACTTCACTTGACTTTTTTCAAAACCCAAATAAAGGTATTTCAAAAGGAAACTTCTCTAAGAAAATAATAGCCATCAGACGGTAGGTTTTGGCTTGTTACGATAAATTTCTATCAGTACAGGTTTTTTAAATTCTCTTTAAAAATATTTATCTGTATATCTTTCAGGGCCAAGATACCTCCCAGGGCCTGAACACATCCCAAGGCCAGCTACATGGGCTTGGCATGTGTAGTCATCCTGACCCTGCTTGGCTCAATGCCCCATTAATTTCTGTTTAAAAATTCTAATACTTTGTGAGCAGAGGACCCTGTGTTTTCATTTTATCTTTGCTTTGTAAAGAATGCAGCTGATCCTGATGCCACCTGACTCAATTCCCTTAGTCATGGAGACTGAGAAGGAGAGGTCCAGCTACACAGTGAGGCCTCAAACCTAACTCTGTTACTGCCATGTACCCTTCAGCCCAGGGGTTTGCTGTGCGCCTGCCTGTGTGGCTTCAAGCTACTTACTCATGCTTTGAGCAGTAGGTCTCTATAGATAGAATGAGAAACCTTAGAAAATGCTGAGGCCAAAGCCCAGGGCTGGAACCTTCTAAGGGATCACAGTCTCTGCCAAGCTTGTGTGCCTTTGAATTAGCTGGTGTCTGTGTTAGTCCCTGGGCCAGGCCTGAGGAGCTTGCATAGAAGCAGCCTCTATCTCTAGATAGACACTCTTTGCTCAACCTGGAGTCACCCCGAAAGCTCCTATCTCCATACCCTAGTTTTCTGCAACGCTGGGGCAATCATTCTACAACCTTCCCTCCTGGAGGGCAGAACCCAGCCAAGTTGGCTTCTGTAGGTATGTGGAATAGGCACTAAGCTGCTGATGCATGGACGATTGAGGACAGGCAGGGATCCCACTGTCACAGCAGCTACACTCAGCAGCACAATGGCCCAGCTGTTTTCCTTATCCTCGTTTGTAGGGAGAAAACTAAGGCTGTGAAGACACATTTGGCTTTTTCCAAGGCTCCTAAGCTTCACAGTGAAGACTACCTGCCAAAGAGTTTGGGTTAAATACATGGCTTATTGCCCTGCATGAGAAAGAGCTGGAACATATTCCTGCCAGGGTTGTGCCATGCACCTCCAGGCCATCTTCTCTCTATGGCACTATGCTCTAAAGCAGAATCCCTCTTGTGCTTTGCTCTGGTTCTGGGTCCACAGCATTCTCACAGACCACAAACCCCAAACTGCAACCAGTGCCATCTCTCTTCCAAAAGATAACACTCTGAAACAGTGCTATCTTCCTGATGGTGTGGGCTTCCTAGCAGCCAAGACAGCTGATGGATGAGGTGCCCAGAGATGATGAACTTAAAGACAGAGGTAACCTCTTAGCCTCTTGGACCTGTCTAGAAAGAGATCACAGGTCTATCTATGGTCTATGTGAGTAAGCAGTGGTAAAAAGGAACTCTGGACTGGGCATCCCCAGCTCTCATTTTACTTGGATCAGGTCCCCTTGGTGGATCTGAGAGAGGGAACCTCAGGTTTGAGGACCCAAAAGGTGAGAAGTTCAGGAAGATGCCCCCACTGTTCTGTCAAAACCTAAGAGACAGGCTTGGGGACCTGGCAGCCATAGGAAGGGCCCATGTGATGGAGCCCTTTGTCTCTTATAGCCCCGGGCTGTGTACTGCAAGGATGTGCTGGACATCGAGCAGTTCTCTACTGTGAAAGGGGTCAACTTGGACCATACGGACGACGACTTCTACTCTAAGTTCTCCACAGGATCTGTGCCAATCCCATGGCAAAATGAGGTGGGCAGGGCATGCCACCAGCTTTTCTCTAAGAGGGATGGGTTGTCAGAGAAGATGAAAGTGCAAAAAAAAATAGAAGGGTCACTGGGTAGGCAGCACAGATGGGCTTGTGTTGGAAGCCAACAAGGTAGCTGAGAGAACAGGTGGGCAGCAGCCAGGTGCCTCCCTAGGAGGTCTGCTGGAAATGGAAGGAAATGGGGCATCTTCTAAAAGTACAAGCATTAAATTGAATAAGTCGGCTGATCAAATGTGGTATGGATAATGGTCAAGTAAGCTATAGGAGATGGTTTGGAGGGGGAAGAGTGTACCTCTGGTGGGTTATATTCTTAGTGGAGGCCCCCAGAAAGTTTCAGAGAAGCCCTGTTAGAGGAGGGGGCAGAGCCAGTAGGGCAGGGTCTATATGTCTCAGGGAAGGCCCCCGAGGGTGACAGTGTTGTTTCTATTCTGCCTTTCTAGATGATAGAAACAGAATGCTTTAAGGAGCTGAATGTGTTTGGACCTAATGGTACCCTCTCACCAGACCTGAACAGAAATCAGCCTCCAGAACCTCCAAAGAAAGGGCTGTTTCATAGACTCTTCAGGCGTCAGGTGAGAGTCAGCCTGGCCAACCTGGCCTGAGCTCTAGGATTCCAGCCCACTTACACACACCACAGATCCAGACTGCCCCTTGTCTGTATGGCCTGGTAGCCTGGAATTGTTACTCAGCTTGTCCAAAATCCCAGCACCCCGTGTTGGTGATACAGGGTCCCATGTCAACATTGTTGACACAGGGAAACTGATTCTTATCACAGGGCTGTGCCACAGAGTGAAGGATGTTGAAAAAGCATTACCAACCTCTGCCCAATAAACACAGAGGAAGAAACAACTCAGCGCCTCCTCTATCATTGGTCACCACTAAATGGTCACCCTGCAGGGCAAACCCACCTCAGACTGGGAAACACTGTTCCATTGTTCAATCCCCTAATACTAGCTGGCATTTTCCCCTTGGGAACAGGCTTTGTTCCATCAAAGCTTATCCCTGAAAGAAGGATTGGTATGGACCAAGTGAAAGAACAGCCCTGGGGAAGATCTGAAAATCCAGAGTGTGAGAACCCAGGAGCCCTATTCCACAACTACAAAGGCAGCTGCAGTTGCTCCTAGTCAGGCTAGCCCTTCTAGAAGGAGGAGCCTCAGGATTCCCATCTTAGAGCTTGGGAGTCTTTCTCTACTTGTCTCTCCTCCCTTAGGTCAGCTGTGGTCGCTTGACCTGAACTCTTAGCTCTCTCCCTCAGATAGCAAGGATAAAATAAAGGTGGTTATTTATGGAGATGCATTATGGATTAGGCCCTAGGCTGTGTACTTGATATCCCATACCCCAGCTTCCATCCAATAACTAATTCATTCTACCACCATATCTTAGGCACCTCCCATGTAACTGTGGGCATCCTGGTGAAGTGTGAACACATGTGTGGGCTTCCATTGCTCCATTTCAGCTAAGGAAACTGAGATTGATGGATTCAAAGAACTTAACCCTAGCTCACACCTCTGGTGACCCCACAGATTATCTGTTATCTGGGACACAGGGCAGGAAGCATCTTCAGGCTCATGGGAAGTATAGACTGAACCCTGCCCCCTGCCAAGTTTATATTTTTTCTTTAGGAACTTCATGTAAGTTTCACATCCTACACTGATATATTTGTGTTTTTATAATACAATGACATGTTTAAACAGTTCCATCAAGTAAAACTACAAGTTCTAGAAAGAAATCACCCTTTTCCTCTGCTCACAGATTTAGGATTTCTTAATTCCATGGCTCTTCCTGGGCACCAGATAAAACCCTCTGCTCAAGGAGCAACCTGTAAACTCAGGTCTTCTGGGGAGAATGAAAAAAGCCAAAACACAGAGAAGAAGGTTGGAACATTCTGGATTCTACTGCCCTACTTCCAGAGCCACCATGAATGTGTCAAATCCATGGGCTTTGAATTTACCAAGAACTGATTCTATTCCTCTCTCTTCTCAGCATCAGAATAATTCCAAGAGTTCACCCACTCCAAAGACCGGTTGTAACCACCACATAAATTCAAACCACATCAGTTCAAACTCTACTGGAAGCAGCTAGTTTCAGCTCTGGTCTTGAAGTCCAAAGTGGAACCAGCTCAGACCCTTCTACTTGGAAGCGGAACTTGTAGCTGATGGAGCTTCTACTATGGCTGGGTAGCCAGGAGAGCTCCCCTGGGAACTGGGATAGGATACTGTTCACCCCAACAACAAGCCTCCAAGTTTCTCAAAGAAATTTCCACTCAGGTCTGTTTTTCAAGGTGGCCCCAAGCTGGGGTGAACTAGAATTGTCCTTGTTGAATATTGCAATAGAAACCCAATGGGATATGACAACTTGCATGGACTTTAATAGCATCCTAATTAGAACTGAATTTTGTCCTTATCATTTTTAAAGGAAAGTTTTGTAAATTTCTCTATTGTCTCAGTTTACATTTTGTATATTTGTATTTAAATGAAAGTCAGACTTTGAGGGTGTATATTTTCTGTGTAGCCACTTTTAAGCCATGTGTTTTAAGCCATTTTAGATGGGGGTTTTACAAAAAAAATGTGACTCTAGACTTCCAGAGCTTCAGAAGAGAAAATGTTTTTTATTAAATGTATAAAATGTTTTACCTTTTACCTTTTAAGCCCTGATTGCATCTACCTATATTCATCTCTCTGACCTTTTCCTCAGTGTAGCTCTCACTCTCTTGTTGACTTGTAACAATCAGAATGAAATGCCAAAATACACTTGGGACATTCCTCCCTCAAACCCTCTCTGTGGGGTGGGGCATCATTGGTAAGAATACTTCTATGGGCAGGCATTTGACATTGCAGCTTCTCTTGTTCTCCTGCTGTTGGGTGTCTGGCATGCAGGGCAGGGAATCCCAAGTCATTGGGCTGCAGATCTTGGCAGCTAAAGCCAGTGGTTTTCAAGAGATTTCTGTTGTATTTGGGGCTTTCTCCTATATATTATTTTTAGTATTTTATACTGATGATAAGGACCAGTAGGAAACCCAAGTGTTTCAAACCATGGGACTAGGGAAAAGTATGAATTGGGGGGGTCCATCATGAGTGACTACCTCCATGCCTGTTTAGGCCTTGGCTGGTCAGTAGAGTGATTACCATATAATGACACCTTCATGGGGTCCCACAGATTTGTTGGCTCATGTGACATGAAGGAAGTCATCTTTCCAGGCAAGTCGGATGCCTAAGAAGAAACTTGCACTAGTGAAGTGCAAGACAATCTCATTGTCACTTCCCAAGGAGATCTTGGCCAAAGGCTCGTTCTAATTGGGCATCTTAAAGTCACAGGCACAAGTCACTCATGGAAGACTTGATGGACTTACCTTTCCAGCCCTGGGGAGTTGTTTTCCAGCCCCTGAAATCCCAGGAGGTGACAAGGTAGAGATTGGCCCTCACCTTCTCACCAGGACAGGGTAAGCAGCTGGTCTCACTGCTCCCCTGGGAGGATGAGACTCTGAGTATGACTCTGCCTCAGAATTTGTCTCAGCCACCAACTACTGGGGTTTCTTACAGGGTGAGCCAGGTGCTATCAGAATCAGCTCTGGTTAAAATGCAGATTACTGGGCAACACCCCAAGCCAATACTTGATGATCTCATTTTATAGTCCAGGCTGGTTTCAAATTAAAGATCCTCCTGACTCAGCCTCCTGAATTCTAGGATTACAAGTGCATACTGCCATGAAAAATGCATCTTTCCTAAGCTGCTCAGACACTTCTGATGCCCCATAGTGTGAGAACCATCCCCCAGGCCTGTGTGTATGGCCATTCCAAATGTGTTTTCCTGAGGCACCTGACAGCTTTGAGACTTCAACCTGTCAGGAGGAAAATCCCAAGCATTTTAGTCTCATATCTTTGATTCCAAGCTCTTCCAGGGCTCACTGCTAGAAAGGAGCCTGGTCTTTGGGACTAATCATCCTGAAGTCAGTTAACCATGAGAGAAGAAACAGCCAGGCTCTATGATGCATGATTAACCTCAAGCCTGGCCCCTTGACTGCTTCTGAACTTTTGAAGGGCTGAATATGAATCAAATGCAAATAACCGTACCCAGGTTCTACTGGGGAGTAGGAAACTCAGTACTTCCAGATCATCAAGCTGTTGCTCATGCTTCTTCCTTGAGGAAAAAAAGAATTGTCATCTTTCTGGTATGGTTATAAGCCCCAGCCACACACAACCCCTGACTCCTTTTCACAGGTTTGTTCCTATTTCCCCACCCAAAGCCATTTAACTCTTGTCAAATAGGTAACGGTTAGGAAAGTTTCTCCTTAGGCCTCAAAATCAAGGCAGTGTCTATTTTCAGCAGAGAATCTGTTAAACAGAGACTGCACTTTTGTTTCCCAGCCACCCAGACCCAAATAATCACACAGAACTATATTAATTACAACACTGTCAGGCCAATGGCTTAGGCGTATTCCTAGTTAGCTCTTACATCTTAACCCATTTCGATTAATCTATGTATTGCCACGAGGTTGTGACTTACCAGTAATGTTCTGGCATCTTTCTCCTTCGGTGGCTACATGGCATATCCTTGACTCTACCTTCTTTCCTCCTCTATCTCTGCCTGGATTTCCTGCCTTGCTATATTCTGCCCTGCCATAGACCAAAGCAGCTTCTCTATTAACCAATGGTAATAAAACATATTCACAGCATACAGAGGAACATCCCACATCAAGAACACCCAGGAAGCTAAATAGAAAACACAAGTCTGTCTACCATGTGTTCCCATCATGAGGTCCTGAAAGACCTGTGCACTGAAATGTACCTGAGTGCCTATGGGAGGCAGGGGTAGACACATGTTTCAGTCTTTCAGTTTGTTTTGGCCTACTCATGGCTTCATAGCAAGAAACAGTGCCTGAAAAGTGTTCCTCCTCCCTGAGTAAGTCTTCCTCCTGCCTTTGTTTCTATAGCTGCATTTTAAAGGTATTTTTTTTGTTTTAGAATTAAAATAAGCCCTCTGCCATGTCCAGGAGAAAGTGTATGTGGATACTCTGTTGTGCACGTGAACTCTTTGCAGAAGAACCTTTCTTGCTTCAAGTGTGGCATGTTTCTAACTGAATGTCCCTTGACTTGGAGTGAGAAGCTTCTCTGCTTTTGCTGTTTGGGAAATAGGCCTCTGTCTGAAGTATGTAGGGTGGTCTCTGCTGTAACCATTCTGACTTAAAATTGTCCATTATACACTTTAGTGGAGGAAGGTGGACTCTGAATATCATCCCTAGAATCAAGAATGTCTGATCCTCACCTTCCAGGAAGATGGTGTGTATCCTCTACTCATTCTTGAACCTGAACTATACAAGGCTCCAAATTTACTCACCTGCATAGGGGCTGAGACTGGCTGTAGCCACAGGACTGGTCTCTGAAATATTTTGTTTTCTGGGAGGGCAGGCAGCAAGAGGCCTGCCACACAAACCCAGATCACAGGTAGCCCCAGTGATATGTATGACTGACAGGCACTGGCTCATGATGTTTCTGATGAGTTCATGTGCATGGGGACATGTGTATGGCCTGTCTTTGCATCAGAGGCGCAAGTAAAATGAGAGTCTGCCTCAGAGCTGAGACCAACCCCCTGAGAAAGCTGAGGCTGGGAAGTTTCCATGCTTCTCCAAGGAACTTAGCTCAATATTGCAATCTATTGTTTTCTTCTGGACCAAGTGCTTTCTTGAAAGGTTAGCTTTACTTTCCAGCAAATTAAATGAACCACTAACCTCAACACAGAGCAGGCAATGCAGCCTCCCAGAGCCTGGCATTCTAAGCCTTGACAAAAGGAATGGTGGCAGCTTCTTGGACAGCTAGAGGTCCCAAGAGAAAGACAAAAGCAACACTGGGATCTTCTCTTGGGCAATCGTGTGCTTTCTTTTTTGATTGTATCCTCATCCCCTTCCATCTTCATAACCCAATACCTTAGGTTTTGCTATGGAAAGGCAGTATAAAGTCTCTTGCTCCAGACTATAATTGGGAAGCCCCACCCTGGCCCACTTTCTCTACCTGCTTGTACAGCCAGCCACCCAGCTAGTGAAACTGGCAGGTATGTAGGCCAGATCCTGCACAGGCACATAAAGTATCTCCTCTGGCTCAGACTGAAAAGTCTTGACTCAGGACTATGATTTAACATGTGACAAGCTAGGTCACCCTAGGAAAGAAGCTGGGCCACCTAAAGGAAGATGCTGGGTATTGGGCAGTTTTCCAGTTTATTGACTTACCATTCCTATAATTGATCACAAATATTGTCCATTCTAAGGGCATTGTGGCTGCTGGCATTGTTAGAATAATAACTCTAGTATCCAAAGGTTTCCATTTTGGAGGTTATTCTCAATGATAACAGCTTCTGTTGTGCTGCTCTGAACCTCTCATGCCCCATCCACTATGTCACAGTGCCACCATGTCTAGCCACAACCACTGTTGTTTCATAAAGATAAATAAATTCCTTAATGAATATAATACTGCATTTCTTTTCTTCTGTGGAAATACTGACCTCTTTTGTTTGTGTGACACTTGCCTGAAACATGTTCATACTGACTGCAATAGCCCCTCAGTTAATCCTTTCTCAAGTCAATTCCACCCAAACAAAATCTGGCCCTCACACTGACCACACCAAGAACTGCCATCACATTAACTCTGGTAGGCAGTACATAAGGAGGCCAGCAGAACTCTTACAAGGCCATCAGAGTTTGAACACAAACCCAGCAGTTTCTAGTCATGGAGACAAAGTAGACTAGGACAGGAATGCCAGGAGGCACCCATACTTGCTGCCTGATGAGCCTTTTACACAAGAGGCAGGCTCTTTAAAGAACATTGTTCAGCTTTCATGAGCACATGGGATCCCCAGAACCCAGGCCTATGCTCTGGTGGACCTGGTCCCCTAGCTAACTCTAGATCCTTTTTGAGATGGAGTGAATACAGTGGCAGACCCCACATTCGTTCACACACCCTGTGTTTCCCCAGCAAGCATTTGGTAGAGCAGAAAGACACAGAAGAGAGCGGATATTTGAGGCTCCTGTCTTCCAGCATGAGCTCTGGAGTCCATATGCCCTGTGGAAGACTTTAGTCCCCTGGCTCCTGGAAAGCAGACACTTTTCCTAATTGGAAGGACAAACTGAGACAGAAGCTCTGTGTAGGTGCTGCCTGGCAATGGAATGGGATGGGATGTTCATCTATAACTGAAAAGTGGTCTTTCCTAGAATGAGAGAAGAATTGCTGAGCAGCAGTACTGAGGAAACAACCAACAGGTACATGTTGCTGATCATGTGTGAAGACTTGCAAGAGAATGTGGAGGGACCAAGGACAGGAAGCCTTCCAACTCAAGAGACAGGAACCTCACTAGAGATAGTGGGAACCTTCCCTAACCCTTTGAAGGCTGTGTATTATTTTGGGAGACTTTTACCAATCTAGAAAGCCCACTGCCACAGCCAACCTCCTGACAGGATATCAGGGAGAAACTCAGGTCCCATGGCCCTGCCCACCGAGACTGTCTACCTCATTACACTACTTTGTCTGGGCAGACAAGGAGGATAGGTGGGAGGAAGTGATGATCCACACCTCTATTATGCTCTTCACTATAAACAGCTGTGCACAGTAGATGAACTGAATGGTCTTCATTTGGTCTATGCCCAGGAGAGGCTGGAGGTGCTCTCCTCCCATACCCAGCCCTTCCTAGGACACCAGGGAGTGTCAGGCTCTGGCTGAGATCTACCTAGACACCTTGAGATGGTGACAAGCAAGAAAGTTTGAGTGCTAGGAACCCTCAAACCACAGCAAGTGAGGCTCTTGTTCCACTGTGAACAGGGCTTCCTTGAGCTAAATAGTGGTCGGGCCTGGGTTTAGTTGCCTTGTGGGTGTAGCTTCCTGGTGGCGAGCTTTGTTAAGACAGGAAGACAGAGACAGGAAGATCCCTGGGATTCATTGACCAGTATAACTGAATCTTCAAGCTCCAGGTTTAGTGAAAGATCTTGTCTCAAAAATAAGGGGAGAGTAACAGGAATATTCTTGATGTCAGTCTCTGGCTTCCTCATGCATTCACACATATGCATCAATGCATACACAAACACATATCAAACATAATTTAAAATTTTTAAAGTAGCTGCTAATGTTATTATTCCTTCCATTTATATCACATTTCTTCTAGATAATTCTACAAATAAACAAAAATAGAGTAGGGGAAAGGCTTAGGGATTACTCTGGAGAAGTCTGAGACATATCTGCCAGGCTACCCCACCTCCTCAGTCCCCAGGGAAATCCAAGGGATCTGCATCTACCACTTGGGCCATATATCCCAAAGGGTACAGGATAGGAGAGAAAGCAGCAAAATTCCACAGTCAGCATCCCCACCCTGCATTCCCTCAACACTGGAGCCAAACATGCGGTACACTTGCCCTCTGGTAACTGGCAGCCTGTTTATTCAGATGAGGTTCTGCTGAAACCACTGACAAACGTTCTTTCGAGTTAGAAACTTGGACTACAGAGCCAAGAACTCCACTCCAAATAACCCAACCTTGTAATGAAGGTTTCTGGTTTGGCTCGTGCCCTTGATCACTTCTGCTGCTGCTGTTTCACAGCAGTTAAGTAGAGGGTGAAGAAGAAAATAATTCTCTTCAGATTTGTCTGCCATCGGCCAGTGCACTCTAAGTAGTAATCCCAGTCTCATATTTGAAGTGGCCTCTGGGTTTTCTATCAAGTGATGTTATTGAACAAAATCCACAAGCAAAGCCTTGATGAACTTTGGGGTCTGGTATTTTCTCAATAAGCCTTCTGACTTTCTGAAGTCTATGCCTTTGGTTTATAAGCAAACCATTTCTTTATTTTATTTTTTTTCTGCTCCACGATCAGTTCAGCATGCAAATTCTATAGCTCCAAGGTCTAAGTTCAGATCCTAGTTTTTCAATTTGTGAACCTGGGACAGCTCAGACAAGTTGCATGCTTGCTCTATGTCTCAATTTCCTAATTTGTCCAGGGGTACAGTAACCATTTGTTTTTACTAGCAATAGAGGGACTTCGATAATTAAAGGCCAGGGAGATAACTCAGTTCATAAAGTGCTTTCTGTGCAAACATGATGACCTAAGTCCAATTTCCAGAACCCACCTGGAAAAACTGGTCAAGAAGAAGCATCCACTTATATTCCAGTGGTAAAGAACAGAGACAGATGAGCATCTTTGATGTTCACTGACCAGCCAGAGTAGCCTACTTGGTTATCTCCAAGTCAGTGAGAGACTCTGTCTCATAAAACAAGGTGACTGGCATATGAGGAATGCCATCCAGTGTTGACTTCTGGCCTTCAACATGCATACATTTGTACACATATGCTTATATCCACATATATACAGTATATATACCCAATAACATGTCTATCAGTGTTTGGCAGTTGGGAAGCATTTCAAATGAGTTCCTGACTACCACACATTATTAATGTCAGAGTGGGTTAAACAAGAGGCATTTACTGTGTCACCATTCTGGAGGCCAAAGCTGGAAGGGAAATAGAGAATCCTGGTACCAATGTTGACAATTCTGCAGATATTGGGAGGTTCAAGAGCAGAGGTGAGGCCTATACTGATGGTCTGCAGAATCTGGGAAGTGGTCTCCTACTAGAGGTCCTGAAAGTGGACAGGCCATTCTAGTCTGAAGCAGAGGCTTTCCTTTCTATGATTCTCCCCATGGTGCTGGAGGAGGTGCTGGGCCTTCTACTGTCCAGACTACCTTTTGGGAATTCAGGCTCAAAAATGTCCAGAGAGAACTTCTTTCTTAGTTGAAGCTTTTGTTCTTGTGAACTTGTTAAAGAAAAAAGCTTCAAACAATTCTTCTATCTAACTCTCCTAGACTTTCTAATGAAGACTGTGAACTAGATCAAGGAAAGAGAGATTAACAAGAGAAAATCGTGGACAAGAATACAGGCAGATCACCATACACACAGGAGCACTCAAATGAATAACTTAGAACTTGGCTTTACAAAACTTCTTAACCAGAGAACACTTAGTTTTTAGAGAATTGACAAGACCAGGAAAGGCACTTTGAGGTGTGAGGAAGCAAATAAATTGGCAAACTAATGTGGGTAAAGGCTGATTGGCAATGCTTATTGACATGGATTCCTCTGGTGGTGCCCTCTGGGGTATAAAGATGTTCACGGAAAAGCAGAAAGGGGACATTTTTATAAACCCCATCCTGTGGAAAAATGGAGATTGCTCAGTGGCACTTACAAACCTAGCCTTGCTTTTAGTGGTAAATCATAGAGATGTGCTTAAACCTGCTGCTTTTCCAATGCCTTGAACTCCAAATAACCCTCATGCTAAATGGACACATTCTGCCTTCCTTCAGTCTGTCCGTACCACTCTGACATAAACAAGTAGCTTTTCCTCCTCCACCTCAACAGTCTGGGCTAATCATCCTCTCACATGGTCTGTGTACAGAGATGGGGTCAAAATGACAGAGGATACCATGGACTATTCTCCTGCCCAACATGGATGAAAACCTCCATTTCCAGTTCCAGTCAGAGTCTATAACAACAGATGCCACAGGTGTCAGCAATGCCGTCACTTTGCCTACCTTTGTCATTGGCCAGACTGTATTCTTTCTCTTCTACCTGCTGCTTGTGGAACCCTGGCTGGCAGCTAGAGTAGAAAAAGGTGACATTTTCTCAGCGTTGTTATATTAGTACCAGTTTTCATCATGGGGATCCTGGAGAATGGCACTCTTCACTCAGCATTCTTTGAGATAGAACCCCTAAGGTGCCTCTGGTCCCTTATCTTAATAGGATAAAACTTGCATATCACTTATACTTATTTTTCTTACAGTCCTTAAATCTTCTCTATCTTTCCTGCCATATTACAATGTCTGTGCTTTTATACAGTTGTTAAACTATGTTGCTTAAGCAGTGCAACAAAAAAGGGTCTGTTCATGTTTAGAATAAACATAATTTTGTATTCAAATATTTTCTACTCATAATACGTATAGATGGCTTGCAATTTTGCTGTAATTTAAAAAGTTTCCCTAATTGGGTGGTGATGACACACACCTTTAATCCAAGCACTCTGGAGGCAGAGGCAGGCAGATCTCTGTGAGTTTGAGGCCAGACTGTTCTACAGAGTGAGTTCTGGACAGCCGGGGCTATACAGAGAAACCCTGATGACATATTTCCTCCATTAAGGCCACACCCCTTAAAGGTACCATAACCTTCCCAAACAGCATCACCATCTGGGAACCAAGTCTTCTTCAACTACATAAGCACATGGGGCCCATTTCTCATTTAAACCACCTCAGGGGGTATGGGATGACAAAGCCTTAATGGGCCTGAGAACCAGCCAGCCTAGGCCAACGGTAAAGAGCATGCACAATAGCTATTTCCTCAAAGCCATCCTGGGTCTGCCAGAGGGCCTTGACAACAGCAACGTAGTCTGACAGGAGATGACTAAGAACAGTGACCACATCACCTCAACAGATTCCAGCTCAGTGGATTCCACCCTCCAGGGCAGAGTGGGGAGAATATAAGGCTTACCCCTTCCTAAAATAAACTGAACTTGTTTCAACCTGTTCCCAGCGCCTATCATGTTGGTACTGTGCCTATTTTTCTCTCTCCCCAAGGGACACCCACCAGGACCCTGCAACAGGGAGCTATTTTATTTTCAGACCAAGAGAGGGGTCTGTTATGTTCTCAACCCTGATACTCTACAGCACAAAGGGAATCGGTACCACATGGTGCCCATGATGTTGCCAGTACCACATGGTGTCTGTGTTGTTTCCCAAGGCTGTACTACTCAGCATAGCAGTGGACTAGTTTTTAACATTGGCCTGTGGATGCTTTTTCATATTCCTTCCAACTCTCTGAAAACCAGAAAGATTGATGTGTAGGAACTGAGATAAATGACCATGCCAACTGAGGGTCTCCTAAAAATAAGCTTATCTTCATTCTTAGTTGTGTTTTATCAGTATATTATTAATAAAAAATCCTGTAGTTCCCAAATCACCTCTCCACTTCCCTGTTCTTTTTTATAATTTATTTAACTTTATTTTATGTGCATTGGTGTAAAGGTGTTAGATCTCCTGGAGCTGGAGTTACAGTTGTGAGCGGCCATGTAGGTGCTAGGAATTGAGCTTGGATCCTCTGAAAGAGCAGCCAATGCTCTTAACTGCTGAGAGATCTCAGTAGCCCTCCACCTCCCTATTCTATTCTACAGCACTGCTAACAACTTGATTTTAGGCATCTGACCTCCAGAACAAGAGAATGAATTTGTGTTTTTGCAAGCCACTAAATTTGTGGTAATTGTTAGAGCAGCCGTAAGAAGCCAATACAGTACTCCTTTAAAAGAGAAAACACTATTCTTTATAAGCTCAATACTTTATTATATGTCATAATTATTTCCCTTGTTTATTTTCCCATGGTCTTTGTGGGTTGTTAGTAAAGTTCCACTTGAAAACCCCAGTCAGTGTCCTGCAAGCCAAGGCAAACACAGAAGCAGGAACCTGCTTAGCCCACTCTTGGCCAGAGAGAAGAAAGATTAGCGGTTCAGTGTGGTGTTGAGGTCGGGCATTGAGCCAAGATAACTTTAACACCAGGTTCTGCAAACCACTGGCTCCATGAACCGAGGCAAGTTGCTAATGTTCCTGTTGTTTTAGATTTTTTTTGTTACTTCAAGGTTTGCGTACTGAATACTTGGTCCCCATTGTAATAAATTTGTATTGAGAAGTGGTGGACCTGGTGAATGGATATTAGGGACCTAGGCACCATGTTGGAAGGGACTAATGCCACTCTTTGGTGTATGTTAAGGGCTGGGGAGATGGCTCTGCTTTTAAAATATTCAGGGAAAACATCCACAGGCATATAGCAATTAATAATAATAAATAATATTAATGCAAAAACCAAATAAATAAAAGTGAAGCATGGTTAATAAAAAGTTAGAGACATATATTGGGGTTCAACCTGAAGACCAGAAAAGCAAAGCAGCCATGCACTGGCTCTTATTTTGACCTCAGTCTGAAAATGGTGATCCTGCTCCAGGAAACCTCAGAATGAGGCTGAGACTGAGAGCTGTCTCCTTCCACTTTATAATCCTTTCTAGTTCTGGAATTAAGAGCATGTATCACTACTCCCTGGTTTCTAGGGCAAGCTAGTGTGGCTACTGAGATTAAAGATGTGTGTCATTGTAGCTACTGGAATCATAGGTGTGTGTCATTTCTGCCTGTCCTGTAAGGCTGGCCAGTGTGGCTGTTTTACTTTTCTGCTCTTCAGGTAAGCTTTATTTGCTAAAAATACAAATGAAATGCCACTATATAAAAGAGTGGGTTAGGTCTCCCAGACTGGATTGGCTGCCTCCAGAATAGCTTCTGCAGATAAATTGAACTTTCTCTGCTCATTATCATGCTTCATATCTTTTCATGTGATCTTTCTGCTACATGTACCACTTTCTACCTGTAATGCACATCAGCCATTTTATGTGCTCTATGATCAGCTATTTTATGACATAGTGTGATGACCTCACCAGATGTGACAGTTTCAGCTTGGACTTCCTTACCTCCAAAACCATAAATCACTACAAACTTTTCTTTATAGTTTACCCAACTTTAAGCATTTTGTTATAGCAACACAAAACAGACTATGACCATTTTCTAAAATCTGAATATTTTCATCTATGACATTTTGTCATTTACTCTACAGTTAAGTTCTGACTATGTCATCCTCACTTACCATGTATGTAACTTTGCACAAGTTTCTTAGTCTCTCTGTGTCTGTGTCATCATGTATTCAGCTGCTGTCACTACAGGAGCCGTCCCTTTTGATGGCTTGAGGAACTTCAAACCGTGTGTGTGTGTAGCAAGGACTCCCACCCCATATGGAAGCAGCAACATTGGTGCAGATGAAGGGTCCTTTAGTTCTCCAAGAAAAGCTTCTGGTTTCCTTTTGGGGCAGAATCAAGGAGAAGCCATGGAGCTTCTGGAGACAGATGCTGGGAACTTTAACCAATAAGCCACAGCCATATGGCAATAAACAGATTATTAGAAATGGGTTAAATTAAGATGTAAGTATTAGCCAATAAGAAGTTAGAGCTAATGGGCCAAGCAGTGATTTAATTAATACAGTTTCTGTGTGGTTATTTTGGGGCTGAGCAGCCAGGAACCAAGTAACTTTGCCAACAATAGAATTATCACTAACAACTGGAAAGATTTGGTTAATGGAGTTTTAGAGACTGGTACACAATTGTAATGGAGTACCTGGTTCAGAGAAGAGGCTAAGATTATTGAACAATAGAGTAAAACTAGAGGTAGGGCAACCTTCCAAGATTGATTTCTTGGAGAAGGAGACTATGTTACTATAGAAAAGAAGGATGTATATGATGACCACACCCTGGATTTATGCTGCACAGCAGCTTTGAATGCTTGGGAC